>CAUYTI010164757.1:0-49323 GCA_963575145.1 Galago senegalensis | reverse complement strand
ATAAATTAGTTTCATAGTAAGGCTGAGTACATTGGATACCTTTTCTTCAAGGATTTTTCCTTTCTGTTTTTTGGAAGGGAGAGCCTAAGCTGGCTGTGGGCACCACTTCTAGCACCCCTCTTCCTATGGGGATCCTCTCATGAGACAGCACAGCTCAGTGTCCCCTGTAGCGAGACATGGCTTCAGTGAGGATGAAAGGAGTTGATGTTTAAAACACCTCAACGGGAATCTGGTGGATGAAAAGCCCTCAAGAAACGGTAGAATTTATTATTACTATTTTATACTATGAACCCTTAGAAATTTATCAGCGAAGACCTATATAACCAGTATCCATAACACATGACTACTGCAAGGACAGCACAGCCTCTGGGCACAAAGGAATACATGCCCTTTATGATTTGGCGAAACAGTATTTATTTATAAATAAACAAATATTGGCTTGATTTCCCATGAATGTGCCCAGCAGCACCACTGCAACGCTACCCTGCAGAGAGGTGTGCATTATCTGAGAACCTCCTTTCAAAATCCTGTTCTTCGAGTCATTCCATTGGTCCTTATTAAAAATGAATATGGCCTCTTCATTGCAGAAGAAGGGAAAGTGTACATTTTTCCAATGGCTACTCAGCTGCTTTTCTGGATGAATGTGTGCGTTTTTCCTCATTTTGCCTGTCTCTCCTCTCCTCAGCTCCCTGGCTAGCTCCCTGTGACATCCTAGTCCTCAGTCCCTGGCTCAGAGGGGACCTCAAGGGTCAAGCTTTTAGGGCTCTAAGAGAACTTGCCACAATTTTTCACCCTGCCCATCCTCTCCCATAACCCATTGCCACTGGTTTTTAACAGGCTTTAAAACGGTGAAGCCTCGTGTATGAGCAATGATTTCATTAGAATTCATCAGCTCAGATCGATGGATTCTTGATGCCTTGGGATTAGAAAGATCAGTGACCTTGAACCAGGATCCAGGAGGACAAAACTGAGTGGAGGACAATTGGGTACAATGAACGATTCACTTATGTAACACTGATGAAATAATCGCCGCGGTGGGAGGACTTGATTCCGTACTTTATGCTTCCTGTAAGTGATCAGATTAGACAGAGATTGTGCGTCACCGCGTTATGCAATATGTCCCCTATGTTATTACAGACGCCGTTTGGGGGCAACATCCTGAGATCCGTAGTGGATATTCAGCTGCAATGAACTTGCTATAGATTTGTCATAGTTCCAGAAAAGTGGAGCTGGAAACAGCAGATTAGATGTTTCCTCAGGCAATGGCACTGAGGAAAAAAACACTTCAAATCTCCAGGTTCGTATCCAACGCTCTCATGTACTGGTGGTGACCGTCGGGGAGCCGTTTTACTCCACTGCAGCCTGGGTTTCTTCACATGTGAGTGAACATCAGAGAAACTGCCCTATGGGGCTCCTGTGAGGACTACGATGACTCTGGGTTTCCAGGGCTATTTTCAACTTTGGTTGATAAATATTCAGTTTGATATATATCATTTTATTTAATTACATGAGAAAACATTCACAATATATTGCCAAATGAAGGGTATACTTTACCATATCACCCATGAAACGATTTTAATTTTTTAATTAACTATTTGTATCATGGCATCCAGCCCGAGTTTCTCCCAGGCTCTAGATCTGTACATCCGGGGGCCCGCGTGACGTCTTTACGTTGGCCTCAGACTTCACGTATACAAAACCAGATTCCTGATCCTCCATCCCACCCCCCTTGCCTTTCTTCAGCTTTTCCCTTCTCAATCAGTGAAGATTCATTTCCTTCACCCTTCCAAGTTAGAAAGGGAAACTTCGGAATCATTCTTAGCTTTTTCTTTTCCTCTCCTGCCTCACTTACACCTAATCTGATGATCCCATTGGCTCTATCTTCAAAACACAGCCAACCCCAGCCCTTCCTCACCTGCGCTGTTAACGTCCAGCCCAAGCCGCCACCTCCCACCTGGGTCACTGCCAGAGTTTCCCAGCCAGCCTTGCCGCTGCTGCCCTCGCCCCCTTAGCCCACTTGCAACCTGGCAGCCGAAGTGATCCTTTTAAACCCGGGGTCCAGGGGGCCAGTTCACTGTCCCTCAGACCATTGGAGGACCGGACTGCAGGCCCCGGGATGAGTCGGCTGCTAAGCAGGACAGGCAGTGGCGGCAAAAACACCCTGCAGATAAATATCCTAGGCGGGCTGCATGTGAACCCCCTACCTCCAGCATTTGGGGCTGGCGCCTTACTCCTTTGAGCCACAGGCGCCGCCCCAGAGTCACTCTTTATCGCTGCTATATCACCACTGCCCAGAGCCATGTCTGGCACCGAGAAAACTCACGACAAGTTTTTAGAATAAG
Source organism: Galago senegalensis (assembly GCA_963575145.1). Lineage (NCBI taxonomy): Eukaryota > Metazoa > Chordata > Mammalia > Primates > Galagidae > Galago > Galago senegalensis. The sequence continues at coordinate 46,981 of CAUYTI010164757.1, read as the reverse complement.
AGAGTGAATTAGCTGTCTGTATTCATTTCACAAGTATTATTGAGCTCTAGGAAGTTTCATGTTTTAATTTTGAAGTTGACAGATGATTACAGTTGTAATCAGGCACAATTACGTGGGCAGGAAAGAGGCGTGAGGGGAAAGTTCAATGAAAGAAACTTTAACATCCGCCCTGTGCTCGTAGGAACTCGGTCAAACATCTGATTAAGTATCAGACTTTTATTTTCCTGCCAAGGCAGAATGGCATTGAATTTAAGAGCAGGATCGCTGGACACGAATTACCTGGGTTTTAGTCTTTCACAGTTACATGGCTTTATTTAAAGTTTCTCTCTAGCTCAAAATTGGAAATAATAATGCCATTATCATTATTATTATTATTAGTCCTTCAGCAGTCGATGTGAGGACTGAGTTAGTAGAGACAGAGTACTCAGAACAGGATAGGGCACAGAACAAATGATCAATGATAAGTATTCTTTTTTCTATTTAACTGCTAATTAAAATCATAACCATGTACATTTATGGGGTACAGTGTGATGATTTGATATACCAGGTGGAATGCTTAAATCAAACTGATTAACATAGCCCTCACCTCGCTGACTTATTTTTTGTGTTAAGACATTTAAAATTTACCCTTAGTTATTTTGAAGTACACCCTTCCCACGTGCCTATCAGGTGAAATCCCACCAAATGCCCATCCTCCCCTTACCAATTGCCCTCCCTCCTTCTCTCTTATTGCTATTGTTGTTGATATAGATGGCTTTATTATTATTATTCAGAGAAAAGGGGGAAATGTTTATTCTACAGACTATTTTATTTAATTATGCATCCACTGACTCCTAGAAAAAAAAATACCAATTAGAATTTTATTCTTATACACAAATTTAAATAATTTATTTATGGCATGGTCTTTTGTTGGTAAATTCATCAGGCACTAATGATGAGTTTCCTACAACCTTCTCAGAGATTGTCTGTGGAAGCAGATTTTCTGGCTATATGAGGAGGGAGTTGGGATATTTCTTGCCTCCTGAACTGCCTCAGAAAGAGCAGTGAAAATGAACCGTGTGAGTGCCTGGGTGCCTGATGTGAAGTTAATTATGTGAAAGCTGGAGAGATCATTACATTTTCCCAGAAAAAAATAATTAATTTAGCCCAGATTACATTTAAAATCAGCAGTGCTATTCTGTAGTAAGTAAATACATGTCATTGTTTGAAAAACTTACTTCCAATGCCATGGCTGGACAAGTGGTTGTTATGCCTTGTTAAGTTTAACCTGGAAGATTTTAGTATTTTGGTCAGTTATTTATTTGCTCATTTGTTTTTGCTATTCTGATTAGATGTTTAGCCAAAACAAATTGTGTTATTAATGGATAATGTTTTAATTTAGCGTTTTTCATACCCATTTACAATAATCTAATTGAACTGATGAAGCATACTGCTTAATGCAGGAGTAAGTGTTCAGACTTCTGCAAATTCTGTACTTGAGCAGTTATATTTATTATAGTTAGGGATGTTTTCAAGGATAACATGGCGCAGGATCCCAACATTAACCCATGTTCTTTGATGAATATCAAATCATCAATCCATAATAACACGTTAGAAAGTAACCTGAAACAGGCTCCTCAGTTCTCCAGCAGAGAACTGGAGATGCCACTGAGTGGTTTAAAGCTACAACACAAATAAACACAGCCATCGAATGAATGGGGCAATTTTTATCATCAAAGAATGGGGCCATTCGATGATAAAAAGTCCATCTCATTAAAAGTACCTTCATGCTTACTGTGAGGGAGAAGGAGAAAAGGGGAGATCGTGGGAGGGATGACATCCAAGGGAAGGGTGACACCACAGCCAAACTCAGACCCAGTCTGTTACTAGTGACAATGTTGATTGTTCTCTCCAGCTGTAAAATATAACACAGGCACTCCGGGAACTTAGACCTTAGCTGAAACAAAGAAGAGGAAATTCAGGGACTTTCTAAGTGTTTGTTGCCCCAGAGGCAGGACACTTGCCCAACGCTAAGCTGTGTGGCACAGGAGGTAAGAGCAGGGCTTTGGGCCCAACACAGTGGCTCACGTCTATAGTCCTAGCACTCTAGGAGGTCAAGGTGGGTGGATCGCTTGAGTTCAGGAGCTGGAGACCAGCCTGAGCCTGTTACCGGATGAAGCAGGTCCAGCCACCTATCACTGTCGGCTAGTATGTAGAGATGGTAGGTCCACCAAACCTTATTTGTCAGAAGACCAGCAAATCTGGAGAACAAAGGGAGTAGCCTCTCCAAGACTGTTCCGTTCTTCCATTTCCAAAATTACAATTCTGTACATGAAAGCTCAAAGTAAAAACCAGGTGAATCTTTATCTTAAACATCAATAGTCAGCATAACCCGTGTCCCATAATAAACAGCATAATCTGTGACCCCAAACAACATTCAAATCCAGAAGTTAATTTCCTAAATCAATCCTCCAAAACTACTCGAGAGGGGCATCTTTAAAACAAGACCTAAATTTCCCTAACAATAAGAAGGGGAGACAGGAGGTGAAGGTCACACAGGACCTAAACCGGCCAGACCAACTGTACCATGTCAGCCCTAGCCTGATTGACTCCATCTTATTTTCACCACATGTGCTCTTAAGCAAAGCAAAACCCCATCTCTGCTAAAAATAAAAAACTAGCCAGACATTGTGGAGGGAGCCTGTAGTCCCAACCAGTCAAGAGGCTGAGACAAGATTACTTGAGCCCATGAGTTTGAGGTTGCTGTGAGCTATGATGCTACAGCACTCATCACCAGGGCTACTGAGTGAGACGCTGTCCCCAAAAAAGAGCAGGGCTTTGGACAAACATGACCTGGGGTTCAATCTGGCTTTGACTCTTCCCGTGTAACCCAATTTGCCTAACCTCTTGGTTTCCCATTTATCAAATGGGGGCAGTGATGGTGATGGTAATAATGGTACCCACCTCATAAGGTGGTTGAGATGTTTAGTGATGAAGCAGATGTAAGGTGCCTGGTATGAAGATGCTGTCAATAGTGTTAGTTTCCATTCTCTGTAGACAGTGGAAGTGGAGAGTGCAAGAAGCAGGTCGTCCTTGACCTTAGGAAAATGCTGATTGTCAGTGAACTTTCCTGAGCCCTACAACATGTTACCACATCATTAAGGCCTTTTAATCTCTCTAGAGTCTCCGAGATTTGTGCCTTCTTTCGAGTGTTTGCTTACATACCCTCGTATTTCTCACAGTTAGAATCAGTGATTGCATGCTTTCACATGCAGGTATTTCTTTTCATTTACCTTTGAGTCTAGGCTGTCCCTGCCAGGCTGGGCATTATGTTCTGTTGTGTTCTGCTGCCCACGATGATTTGGGGGAGGGTCTTAGATCAGAACAAATCACACCCTTTTGTTAGGACGGCCTGAGCTTTTCCATCTGCGTTTCCGATCACTCTTGCTTATCTTGCAAAACCTTTGGGCCTGGCTTGAGCCTTTCCTCTATGAATTCAAATAAACAGGATTCCAACCTCCAGGAGTTTGCAACCTCACACAGTCCAAACAGATCAGGCCAGAATATAGTAATTCCAACACGTTTTGGAAAATGACAGAAATGAGATTGTGTGGACTGTAGAAGTCTACCGAGTGAAGACTATGGCTCAGAGAGTGGGCTCGCCTTTCAGAAAGGGAGAATGTTCCTCTCCTCAGCCTTTCTCTTTTTCTTAATTGAATATTAATATTCTGTTCTATGCGTGGCCCTTACACAAAAAAGTTAATGAAAGAAAGTAGAAGTTTGGGTCCTCAAAAAGTTGTTGAAAATTATTATAACTGATGAGCAAATATCACAATACGTTCAATAGCCATGAAATCTGGCATTTGGATGAATACTAAAGCTGAGAAACAGCTTCTTCTCTCCTATGGTGTTTAAAACAAATAATGGAATGAAAGGAGTGAAGTTTGGATAACTGAGCAGAGACTGAAAGTATGGAAGGACAGCAGAGGGGGAAAGTCTGGAATTCTGCACGACGTCCTCATTTGCTGTCTGTCTCCTCTGCTGGAACTGTTGAGGACCATTCTGCTGATTAAGGGCCTTTCAAGCCTCCACTTAATGTGAACCAAAGAGTGAAATCAGAGGACCAGAGAAAGAGACATGAGTTTATTTACTGCGCCAGGGCTCTGTGCCGACCAGGCAATTCTCTGCACTACGCCCAGAAACAGCAAGTAATTATTATCAGTCAGCACAAACAAACAGTAACTTGGGGATATGGTGTGCAAAGTCACCAGGAGTGGCAGAGCAGTCTTCGCTAAAGGTCTGCACGGCCTTAGATGCCCCAGGTGTCCAGTCCCCTGTGGCTTCCTTCAGCTCTTTCTTTCAGCCTCCCTGAGCAGGACTGGGGCCCAAATCTCCAATAACCCCACAAGGATATTGGCGGCCTGTTCACCACTGTGCTCCTAACATCTAGAAGCGGCCTGAACCATAGTAGGTGCTCAATAATCATCTGTTAACAGAAAAGAAAATAAAGCATAGAATTTTGACCTCCTACACTTGTGAGGCTTGGTAAAGTCAGGAATGACACCCACATTCGTATTGGTGACTATACCATGGAGCTCCAGCTCTCAGCAGCCATGACACTTCTAAGGCAGTCATTCTCAACCTGTGGGTCGCAACCCCTTTGTAACAATGAAAATACAATTCATGGCATTAGGAAGGTTGAGAACCATTGCTCTAAAGTCATTGGAGGGTGACCTCCAAATCAGAAATTGAGAATTCCCAGCATCCCATTGGTAAGACAAGAGTAACATTCCAGCCTGCAGCCAGGACAGCTTCATCATCACCTGAGCTGTATTTAGAATGACAGTTCGGGCTCAGCACCTGTGGTTCAAGTGGCTAAGGCACCAGCCACATACAACTAAGTGGTGAGTCTGAATCCAGCCTGGGCCCGCCAAACAACAATGACGGCTACAACCAAAAAATAGCCAGGCCTTGTAGCAGGTACCGGTGGTCCTAGCTACTTGGGAGGCTGAGGCAGGAGACTCACTTGAGCCCAGGAGTTGGAGGTTGCTGTGAGCTGTAATGCCACGGCACTCTACCCAGGGGGACAGCTTGAGGCTCTGTCTCAAAAAAAAAAAAAAAAATAGAATGACAGTTCAGAGTCATTACCTGGTTAGGGGAATTGAGTAGCTCTGCCTCTTAATTTTGTCTTAATAACATTCAAACAAACAAGTAAACCTTTTGTTCCTGGTGACCTTTCATGCAGTTTTTAGGCTGCATATGTCTCATTTTAAAGTTTAGCTGCATTTAATTTTAAACCACTAGCTCCCAAGAATGTTATTTAGCTGCTGAGAATATACATAAAGTTAACAGAAGGAAAGGACCTAGTCCCTGGAGTATTGCAGGAAACCCACAAGAGAAGCAGAGAATCCTAACAGTGCCGAAGGGACTAATCTAACACCTGAGCAGGTCGATTAGATTCTGGAATGTACATGGAAAAAATGTAGAGATTTTTGTAATTCATAGAAGTTCTTTGTATGAGTTCTTAGTGCCTGTAACGATTCCCCTCGCTCAGAGTGGCATCTCAGAGTCATCTGACTACCTTAATACAAATCTTTTATTTTATAGAAGAAGCTGTTTGGAGAATCTGAAAAAGCAATCCCCCTTTACCCAAAGCCAAAAAAACTGAGAATTCAACAACTTGTAGCTGGTCCTGTTTTAGTAGCTGGCAATTTTGAGGAGACTTTTCATTTTTATTAACAAATTGCCAACTGGAAATGGTTACAGCAATGACAGTATGGCAAGGCATGAGAAGGGCCCAGTGCTTAACCCCTCCTGCTTCTCTTCCACTTGCCCATGACAGATGAATAAGCCGGGAATGCCAAGGAACTCTGTCATCAATCTAGGTACAAAGCTAACAGATCTTTTCCCATTCCTGAAGTTCAAAGATCTTTTAGCAAAAAATAGACCAGACATAATTTTTAGGTGGCAAAATTTCCCTGTAGGATGTCCTCCCGTACTCTAAGCCCCAAGGGAAAGGTCCCTTTTCCTACACCAGACTCCACAGCACCCGCTTTCCTCATTGCTTACATACCCTCGTATTTCTCAGTTAGAATCAGTGATAGCGTGCTTTCACACGCAGGTATTCTCTTTTCATTGACCTTTGAGTCTAGGCTGCCCCTGCCAGGCTGGGCATTATGTTCTCATCAAAGCTTCTCTCAAGGTGTTTTGTTTTTTATGTAGAGGGTGCCAAAAAAATATGCACTTTTTAAGAAAGGAAAAAAATGTATTAAAATTGTAATACTCAAGTCACATGTGACTTCTGCAATTATAAAAGGTACAAGATACAATATACTCGATAACAAACATTTTCAGTATATATCGAGTATTACAATTTTAAAGCAGTTTTTTCTTTTCTGAAAATGCGTATACATTTTTTGGCACCTTCTGTATATGTTTGTTTTTTGTTTTTTTCACTGAAGCCTAAATTCTGACTGTGAAGTGAAAGGTTCTCAGACTTACAGTTATCATGGACAAGGTGGGAGAGGAATGGGTAAGGTTGCCAAATATAGCAAATAAAAATGCAGAATGCCCAGTTAAATTTGGAGTTTAGATAAACCGTGAATAATTTTCCAGTCTAAGTATCTTCATGCAATACAATGAGCATGCTTATATTAAAAACATGTATTCATGGTCTATCTGAAATGCAGATTTACCTGGGCACCTTGTATGTTATCTGGTAGACCGGGAAGTGGGTGTTCTGGATAGGGCCCAGTTCCCTATGCCCTGAAATCCCCATGGGCGCATCTGCTCATAAAGCTCACCTGGAAATCCAAGATTTGCTTAAGATAAGCAAGAATTCTACCGTTTTTTGTCATTTGGAGAAAAGTTCACTCTCAGTTTTTTTAGTGTTATTTGCAAATAAGGTTTGCCTTGGAACCGTAGCACGGTAGAATGAAAAGGGCATCTGCTTTGGCACCAACAGGCCTGGGATGAAACTCCAGCTCTGACATTTCTGTGTGACCTCAGACTTGTTCATTTACATTTAGTACCAGTAATGATAAATGCCCACTCTGTCGACTTCCCAGATTAAAGCAAGAATTAAAAAGTGAAATAAAGCTACTAACACAATGCCCAGTGGCCATGACAGCCATCCAGGGCTGCCCCACTTCTCAGGACAGTTTATCCCTTTGTAAAGGAAACGCTGAATTAGTAAAGCCCAAGCTTCTTGGTAAAGCACTGATGAGGAGGTTTTCTTGTAATGGGTCTGTCTTTCTTTTTTTTCTTTAATACTTTCTTTGATATATAATCTATATGTAGTGAATTACATAAGTTTTCAATGTACAAACTGATAATTTTTTCATATGTTCATGGAACCACAGGCAGGTCCAATCTAGAACATTTTGATCCCCCCAGAACATTCCCTCATATCTGTTTCCAGTTAATACCACCTTCCCAAAGGTAACTGCTGTTAGGATGTCTGTTATTGGAGATCAGTTTTCCATGTTCTTAAAGTTAACGTGAGTGGAATCACATAAAACATATCCTCTGAGTTTGGCTTCTTTCACGTATATTTGAGACTTGTTCCTGATGTCATATATATTAGTAGTTTGACATTTTCATTCCATTATGATATTCCATTGCAAAACTATTTCATATGTTATCATTTTGTTGTTAATGAACTTCAGGGTTTTCAGTTCTGGGTTATTGGAGATGAAGCCACCATGACCATGAATGTGCCCAGCTTTCTGTGAGCTGCACAATCGTTTCTCTTAGATGCACGGGAGTAGATTGGCTGGGTCATAGAGTATCTGTGTTCTCATTCTCTCCAACCCCAGGTGGATCCAAAGTACATGGTAAAGTTGCAATTTTTTTTTTTAAAGAGGGAGGGGAAGAAGTACATTCAAAAGGAAAAGAGTGAAGGAACTGCCACCCTACCCCCTTCACCAAACACAGATGCGTGCTCTAAGCTCACACTCACTGCAAGAGAGGCCTCTGAATTTAGAGGAAGAGCTTACTTCATGCAGGTGAGGAGACAGATTCCAGAATCCTGGGATTCTCTTACTACTTCGTCACATATGAGTGATGTGCTTAATTTAATTTTAAACAAATGCCATTTTATTTAAGCAGAAATATTGCAGCTTCTTCGTACTTAAAATTTATGTTCAAGCGTTCATGTTCATTTATCTCGCACAAATCTTAACAATACTTTGTCAATTCTCAAGTTGTTTCAACTGCCCATCATAGCATGTTACCTCTTAGCCATAAAAAATATTTCACGAGCCAATCGGTTTCTAAAGGCCAAAAATATCCCAAATGTCATTAAAGTTGTTTTATTTGTTTGGTAAGAAATAAAAATACATTGAATTTTATGCAAAATAAAATTTTCATAAATAGGGACACTATAATTCTTTCACTTTCCATCCCTTCAAGGCAGTCTTTGCATTTTGCTGCAATTTCCCAGGAATCTGAAAGTCTTCCTCTGGTGTTATGATAGTGAGTGTGGCTACATGATGGCACAGGGGACGGGAGTGCAGTGGAATCCCACATGTTGTCACCATCCTCTGACGTCAGTGCCAGCCGCACCTGACTGGACATTCCACTGGGGAAGCTGCTCAGGAAGGAGGCTGTGGAACTAAGCCAGGGAGAAACGGCAAAAACACCAAAGCAAGAGCTCTTCCAAAAGATGTTAAGAAGGTAGTTCTAAAGTCCAATCGCTTAGAAGTTATTGTGAAATGTATTATTCTGTCTGAGAATTTTTTTTAGCCCAGAAATAATCCATAATGTCAAAAATATAGTTCCAGGATTATAAGATTAAGTCCTCAGAAAAGATGTTGGTAACACCACAGGGCACTGAGAGGGACTTGGGTCTTGGTGTGGTGTTTGTTCATTCAAAACACATTTCATGGAGGCAACTATGCATGCTAATGGTAAAGAAAAGAATAAAATAAACACCTTTTAGTGGAAACTGGTGGATGGGAGAGAACCAAGTCACTGGAAAGAGAGGAAACACGATACAAAGGGGCTTGGGGACTGACCCCTCACCTCCACAGTGAGGGACTGAAGGCCCCTCTGAACTGTGCAGCTCCCATCATCCCCTGCAAGGGGTCAAGGAAATTGCTTAGAGGACAGAGTGGCCTTGGGAGGCAGCGGGCCTAGGTTCAAATCTCAAACTTGCCACTTGCTAGCCCTGTGACCTTGGGAATAGCCTCGAGTTTCAGTTTTCTTACCTGAAAAATGGGCCACCACAGGATTGTTGTGAGTCAAAGTCAGATAGTGAAAGTCGCAGCAACGTTGGCTTCTGACCCAGCCCTGCCTGTCCCTCGCCCTCTCCCATTCTGTTTTTCTGCTGAACTACCTTGAGCAGGTCAGTGCATGAATTTCGTCCTCTTGAAGTTCTCCTACAAATGCTGATAATGTTTTTTCACTTCCTGACGCATGATTCTATTTAGAGAAAAATAGGATACTGCAGACTAGGGTCTAAAACAGGCTTTGAAAAATTACAGAAATGCAATTATAAAGGAGGGGGTTCAGGATACGTTTTTTTTTTCCATGTGCAGAAAGCTTTCAGCCTACTGCAATATTCATCAATTTTGGCAAAAACCAATTAAATTTTCCCCTCAGTTTTCATGGTATTTTGCATGTAATAAATCCTTGCTATAGCCAATAGAGGCTGAAATGAATTATAATGGTCAATCTAACTTTGAATGTAATGTAAACAGAGCCCAAGCCAATTTTTCTCATAAAACTGCCTTAACAACCAGAAGGCTATGAAATAAGAGTGTTGAATCTACAAATCTTTGTTCCTTGGAGAATACTGAAAGTGGTTGCAAACCAATTTTATTGCAGCAACGTGTTGGTAAAACCTCATGATTATTTTTTTCTTCCATTATAAGCAAATATGAATCAGCCATCTATCCCAGACCAATCCGTTATGGTACTTACAGCAGCAGGCCTGGCCTGGAGGATCTCACTGGTCTCAGGCAAACTGGAGACTTACCATGATTTATCATATACACAAGGTGAAAAAGGAGCTTGGATACAAATCACTGGACATAGAAAAAGAGCAATTTAGAGCACTTTAGAGAAATTTCTCCATGGAAAAAATAAAATTCTAAGAAAGTAACACACTGAATAGGAAGATATTGAATGGTTACGAGTGTGACTCTGGGCTTAGAACTGTGGCCTTGGGTACGTCACTTAACCTCTCTGTTCCTCAATGAATTCCTCATAAAATGAGGTTGCTAATATCACCTACGAATTCTACTTCATGGGGTTGTCTTCAGAACGAAGTTTAAAACCGCGATTCTGAATTTGAGCCCGCATGGGAACCACATGGAGGGCTGGTGAGGGCAGACTGCTGGGCTCCACTCCAGAGGTTCTGATTCACTAGGCCTAGGGTCGACCTCTAGAATTTGTCTTCCTAACAAGCTCCCAGGTAATGGTGATGCTGGCAGACAGGCCACTACACTTTGAGAACTACTGAGTTAATGTAAGTGAGGGATTGGAACAAGTCCTGGCACACGACCAACAGTAAACCTGATGTGTTATTTAGGAGCTTTTGAGCTGGGATTAAAGGGATGAGTAGGAGTTTTCCAGGTAAAGGAACCAATTATAAGAAAAGGACTCTCTAGGCAAAAGACACAGCATGCTGTTTTAGGGATAAATTGGGTATTTGGTATACTTGGGATAGTTGGAGTATGGGATGCCTTGGGGTTAGGGAACGCCAATGGGAAGCTGTGAGGTAACGTGAGAGCATAGTTTGAGTGCCTGGGAGTGCCACAGAGACGGCAGACGATGCGCTGATGAGCCCCTGGAGTGGCAGTTCTTTCTCTGAGGTGTTCCCTCTCTTATGAACATTCAGCTGCTGACGGCAGGCATGGACATCAGCACGTGCCAGGGCACACAGCAGTGTTTAATAAATGCTTGTGGGCCGAATGCATGCAAGCAGAAAAGGTAAAGTCTATATAATTTATAAAGGAGCTGAGCAGTTAGCAACTTCCTAACTTAGAAAATATAGACGGCCCTGAGCTCCTAGGCCTAACATGAGATTTCAAGGCAGCTGAGCGGCTGAAACTGCCTCCTTTCATTATTCATCCCGACTCTACAGGGCAAGTCCACACAGCAGTTTTATCTACTGGAAAACAATTACCGCTGGGCCGGGAGAAAACACGACAAAAGCCTTGGAAATTTCCTGAAAGCCAGGATATATGAACTCTGGAGAGATTTAATCACCCTTATTGCAGGTGATCCTGAAATGGCAAGCTTAATCTCATTTCTGTTTTCTGTAAAGGATGATTTGGAGAAGCTTCAGGAACTGGCATTAAGGCCTCTCAGATTTCTAGAGAGACCTCACCATTTATAAAAATAAATGAAGAAATGGTAAATGCTAGCAAAGCTAGAGTGCATTTTAAATGTTTATATCTTAGAAACCCACCGTCTTAACGTAAAATGTGAAGTGTAAATTTTCTTGTCTCTAAAAGGATAACATAATTATTGTTTTTTTTTTTTTTTTTATAACTAGGCTGGGTGACGAGTCTTACACCTGTAATAATAGCACATGGGAGGCTGAGGCAGGTGGATTGCTTGACTTCAGGAGTTTGAGACCAGCCTGATCAAGAGCGAGACCTGGTCTCTATTAAAAATAGAAAAAAAAATTAAAAACTGGCTGGGTGTCATGGTGGGCACCTGTATAGTCCCAGCTACTCAATAGGCTGAGGCAAGAAGATTGCTTGTGCCCAAGAATTTGAGGTGGCTTCAAGCTATGATGCCAAGGCATCTACTCAGGGTGACAAGAGTGAGATTCTGTCTCAAAAAAAAAAAAAAAAAAACAAAAAAAAAACCCTAAGTTTTTAAGGTAAGCTATGTTGTCAGGCTGTATAGCGAAATTTCTTTCCCTTTTTTCTGTGTTTCTCTGAGACCTTGTATAGCCTCAGTGAGAGAAATGCCAACAGTCTAAATGAAAGGCCCTTCACGTCATCAGCCTTGGCCTTTCTGACCCCCACTGTGGTAGTCCTTGGCAAAAAAACCAAAAATAATTTAACTTGCCTCAGGTATTAGGCAGAGGTGCTACTACTACTGATCCATACAGGTCAGGTTACCCACCTGCTTCCTGTCTGTGGCTGTCCTGTGTGAACATGGGTGGCCCAGGCAAGAGCCAGAAGGAAGCTGGTAACAGGAGCTAAATGACCAGGGTCAGACTTGGCTCCACCTTCACAGAATTAGTCACCCAATCATGTTAGGCCTCAGTTTCTTCATCTGTACAATGGGGTGGTGATAGTACCGACCTTATAGAGTTGTTAACCTAGAATGGTTAGACCTTACCAGTCACCCTCTCAGTTGGCAATGACCAGATGCCTCCAGCTGGGCAGCCTCAGAAAACTCCCTTAACCTCTCTGGGTCTCAGTTCTCTCAGAGCACCATCCTCTTTGATTCTGTGATTCTGCTGTGAGCCTCTGTTATAAGAAACAAAGGGATGGAGAGGAGCGATTTTGACTCTGAATTCCTGAGTTATTTTGGTGTCTGAACAATATCCTGAGAACATTTTATTTGCTTGAAAAGCTTGATTGGTTCATGACCGTTTGCACACAGCAACGGTTTATTTGTCAAACATCATTTTTTAGACAGTACATCAGTATTGAGGTCTAATTCCTATGGCTAGATAGTTCTGGTCCAAAAGCTTTATGCAAGTTGCTGCAGAGCAGCAGCCTTTGTGGTTGAGGGGTAGAGAGACAAAATCACCTTTGTCCTTCCCATTAGCGGGAGAGGTGGTAGAGTGCAGAGACAATCCCACAGATGGCACAGTCACGCCCAGCCCTGCTAGTTGTGGCTATTTGTTACTGAGTTTTCCTGAACCTAAACTTCCTTATATATAAAGTGGGGCATTAAGAATACCAACTTCACTAAGTTGTAGTAAAGGTTGGGGTCTTTTTAGTTAAAACATTGTCTACCATGTACAATAAAAGTGAGCGGAAACACAAGGAAATATAAAACGTTAAGCCAACATCATTCCTGTGATATAAATGCCCAAGACCCTCAGTGTGTAAGTCTCCCTCACTACTTCCCTAATTGACATTGCACTGATCTGTTTAATTTAGTTTTATGTTCAGAGTAGGTCAGTGAAGGCAAATAATAGCAAAATAGCAATGCCTGGCTTTACTGAAGGATCTACAGTTTAGATCCTCACAATTTATAAAGCAATTTCCCAGGCACTATCTCTCATATCCAACAGCCCAAATTTCTTCAGACAAGAAAATCAACCCTTGTTTCCAGAGGTGGTGAGGGACAGAGGAGGAAATAGAATGCAGTTTTCTTGACCGTCTGTCCCTTGTAGAAGGCCACATCCTTCTCTGCAGCCCCTCAATTCCAGCCACTCCTGTGATGGAAGCTGGGCTGGTGTTGTCACCAGCATTTGTTAGATGAGGAAGTCAGTGCTTTGAGAAGCTGGGTGACTTTCCCAGTGTCACGTGGCTGAGGAGGGGCCGACATGACTGTCTAGCGACAAAAGTAAGAAGTAAGCACATCAAAACATTAATAGGTGTCCTGAGCCTTTTAAAATGAATTATAAGATGATGTCGGGTCCCAGAGAAAAAAGAGAATAATTGTGTGGAGACGTGTGTGTGTGTGTTATCCAGAAAGAAAATTAGGCAGTGGGGAAGCCACAGAGGCTCCAAATAGTTTTGCCAGTATGGGAGGAAATCCTCTAAGTCTTGAATTCAGCATCTTACTTCTTGAAGATTCACTCATTTGTACAATTAATAGTTCTTAACTGGGGATCCACTATGTGTGGGGCTCTGGAATAGCTTGAGGTCCCCATAAACCCTGACCTCAGGGTGTCTCCTGGCAGTTGGAAATACATAAATGGAATTCAGGAGTGAACTGGAGGCAGTGTGTGAGTAACAGTGGAAGGTGCTGGCGTGGGAGAAGTCACCCCACGGAGGAGAGAGCGGTGAGCAGCCGCTGGAGTCCGGCAGCCAAGAGATGGACAGAAGCACAAAGCCAGCAAAGACAAGAAAGCAAAATTCAAACGCTGCAGAGGACACTCAGGAAAGAGAATGAAAATGCAGGTGAATCTGACACTAGATTGTCGTAGAGGAGCGAGGGAAGGCGAGGACTCAGAGTTAACTCAGGAAACACCCGGGGCTGTAATGAGCACAGTTTGGAGGAGATGCAGGGGAAGGAAGGTAGGTGGCTGCTGTCTGGGGGGCATGCGAGGTGAAGAAGGGAAGCCTCTGGGATGCAGGCCTGCCAGGAAGCTCAGCGAGGAAGGAAACAGAGAACCTGGGGCAGCCGAGGCTTAGGGAGGGCTGAGGCTACACGTGAGGCAGGGCTGTTTGGGTTTTATTTTAAGAGTGTAAGACACTTGGGTTTATTTTTAACTTAGAGGAAGGCGCCAATGAAGGGGAAGACATCAGGCGTTAAAGGTGAGCGGGGAGCTACAGAAAAAGGGCTCCAAGGACTTCCCGAGATGTCAGAGAAGGAGGGACTCTTTTTGCACTTGGGAGTAGTGTTCTGGTTTTGTTGCAAATAGCAAAAATTAACCATTGATTTGCAGAATGAAGCAACTCAGACAAAATAAGGGGAGTCAGTTGACTCCATACTGAAACCTCTAAAGATGATCTGGCTTTCAGGGCACTGGGACTTGATCCATTTCTCAGCTCTTATTTCCGCCTGGCCTCACCCCTGGGCATGGACCCTCCCAGGGGGCATTTTCTTCTGAATAATATTCTCAGAACTAACTCTGCCTGTCCAGATTGGACCGTAGGCCCACTCCTGACCAAGGATTGGACTGAGGGGAAAGACGGGCTGGTTGGCTTGGGCTGGTCTCATGCCCATCTCTGAGAGAAACATGAGACCAGCCTCTGAAGCCACATGGACCCAGAAGGAGGAGCCTGGCTGGAAAGTGGGGTGCTGCTCACACACATTTGGGGGAGAGAGCTCAGTCAGGGAAGAGCAGACAGACAAGTGGGTATCCACTACCACTTGGGACAAGGATATCAGAATGCTTTGGAGGAAGGGACACTGAGGAACTCCAGGCTGGTGGCCCCTGTTCTGTGTGGGAGGTAGGAGGCCTGACCTAGCAATGCTCAGCAAGAATTGTGGCCACCAGGGTCCCCCGACTTGTCCACACCGCCCTCTGCACTTGTCCTTCCTCATTTCCCCAGAGGGAGGAGGAAGGAAGGCCGACAGGCTGACCAGGGGAATCCTACCGTCCTACTCAGGGAGAAATGCCTGCAGGTGTGATAAGAGAGCGCCTAGCTAAGACAAGTTAAGCCCTGCCTGTCTGAGGAAATAGCTCGTCGATTCATCACTTATGAAAAGCAAGGCCCGTACAGATTCCTAAGGAATAAGCTAAGCTCACGGGAAATGCTAAGAAAAGCCGGTTTCTTCTCTGTGAGTCTCCCTATTTTTATCACTTACCTCAACTCTCCTCCTAACAGGAATGGTTGGGCCCAATGTCACTGTCAGAGAGAGACGCGGTTGAGAGTCTGGGAGAGACAGGAGGTGCAGGTGTGGAGGGAGGAGGCCACCTGCCCGGCCTTCTGAACAAGGATGATGAATGTGTGTGTGGACACTCCGAGAGCCTTTATCTTCAGAACACACTTCGGAAAAGAAAAAGCAAAGAAAGCTGATTATAAGGGAAACGGATTTGCTGTAACCAAGGAAGGGACCTGGGGAGAGAAGCAAAGGCCACAAGCCCAGCTCTTCAGAGTCTGAGTGCCCCCGAGCTCAGAAGTCGGGATTCCTTGTTTTTTTTCTAGACAGAGTCTCACTATCTTGTCCTCGGTAGAGTGCCATGGAGCCCCATCTCACAGCAACCTCAAACTCTTGGGCTTAAGTGATTGTCTTGCCTCAGCCTCCAGAGTAGCTGGGACTACAGGTGCCTTCCAAAATGCCTAGCTATTTTTTGTTCAGTTGTCATTGTTGTTATTAGCTGACCTGGGCCGGGTTCAAACCCGCCAGCCTCAGTGTATGTGGCCAGATGCCCTACCCACTGAGCTACGGGCCCTGCTGAGGGAGGGTCTTGATGGGCTCATCTTGATGTCCCTAGAGCCCAGCCTGGCAGAGAGTTCACACTCACAACACATTTATTGTTGGATTCTCACTTGCTGGAAGATGGCTTCAATCTGGGGACCCAGGAAGGTCAAGAGCCGAGCTGGTCTCTGCAGGAGGCCCAGGGAGGAGGCCCCAGGCTGGCTCCTGGAGTGAAGGCTGTTTCTTTGACAGTGTTAACAAACACTCCAGAACAGCGGGAGCCCCTGCTTGCAGGGATCATGCTTCCTGTGGGATTACAGCCAGTCAGTCCGTAGGAGCAGTTTGGGGGGTTTGCTGATTCATCCGCTAACCCCCTGGGGAAAAGCCCATGTGAGCATTCCCTGGCAGCAGCACTGTGAAGACAGGCAGCAGTCCTGCTGGGAAGAGTTGGGTTCCTGTCCACCTCGGAGCTTGGTCCACTGAACAAAAACTGAGCCCCTCTGACATCTGTAAGCTCTGCTCCAGGTGCTGGTGCATCGCAGTAAACAAATCCAGCAAAGATCCCTGTCCTTGGAGAACTTACATTTAGTTGGGAGAGAACAGATAATAAATAACTTAAGGAAAATATGTAATGTGGTCAGTGGTGTTAAGTCTTCAATATAAAAAATAAAACAAGGAAGGTGGATGGGAGAGTTGGTATGGGACTTATGGTTTCTAACAGGGACCCAGGGAAAGCCTCCTTGGGAAGGTGACACGTTGGATGGAGGAGGCAAGGAAGTGAGTGAGCAGGTGCGAATCTGGGGAAGATTTATAGCAGAGGGAATGGCTCGTGCAAGTGCCTGGAGCAGGGGTGTGCCCAGCACATGGAGAACAAGAGAGGGAGTCCCAGTGGCAACCACAGAGTGAGCGGGGAGAGGGCAGCCGGGCAGGGCAGGGACACAGCGGGGGCCACGTCTTGCTGGCCTTTGCATGGAAGGAGATGGGAACTCATCACAGAGTTTTGTTTGGAGCACTGTTGAGATTTGGCTTCTTTTATATATATGATAAGTTTGTATGGCTTTTTTTAAAATTTGCTTTGAATCATCATAGTTTAATGTTTTTTTTTTCTTTTTCTTTCTTTATTATTATTATTTTTTTGTAGAGACAGAGTCTCATTTTATTGCCCTCAGTAGAGTGCTATGGTGTCAAAGCTCACAGCAACCTCCAACTCCTGGGCTTAGGTGATTCTCTTGCCTCAGCCTCCTGAGCAGCTGGGACCACAGGTGCCTGCCACGACATCTGGCTATTTTCTTGTTGCAGTTTGGCCGGGGCTGGTTTGAACCTGCCACCCTCGGTATATGGGGCTGGCGCCCTACTCAGTGAGCCACAGGCACTGCTCTTATTTTCTTTTATTTATTTTTTTTATTGAGACAGAGTCTCACTTCGTGGTCCTCAGTAGAGTGCTGTGGCATCATAGCTCACAGCAATCTCCAACTCCTGGGCTTAGAAGATTCTCTTGCTTCAGCCTCCCAAGTAGCTGGAACTATAGGCACCCAACATAATGCCTAGCTTTTTTTTTGGTAGAGATGGGGTCTCACTCTGGCTCTGGCTCAGGCTGGTCTCAAACCTCTGAGCTCAGGACAATCCACCCGCCTCAGCCTCCCAGAGTGCTAGGATTACAGGCGTGAGCCACCATGTCCAGCCTGGAATTTGTTTTATTGACACATCCTAATCCTACTGACATATTTTTTTTAATTTCAGATTAATATGAGGGTACAAATGTTTAGGTGACATTGTTTTCATTTCTAAGGTAAAGTTCAAGTTGTAGTTGAGCCCTTCACCCAGGGGACCTGACCTGTTTTTAACGAGAGCACTCTGGCCAGTGTAGAGGGGCCCAGGTGAGAAGCAGGGAGAGCCTTAGGAGGTGACTGTGATGATGTGGTTAGAGGTGGTGCCAGAGGATGTGGTGAGAAATGATTCCGCTTCAGACCTAGTCAGAAGGTAGAGCAGCGAGGACTTACTAGGTTGGGCGTGAGCTGTGGGTACAGAGAGGAGTCAGGGCTGCTACAGAGGTTTTCATCTGAGGGACCAGAAGGGTGTGACTGCTCCTAGTGGTCTTTCTGGCAAGCTCCCCCTTCCTACACCTCATGGTTCTAAATCAGGGGCTTCTTACAGCTGGGCAAATCCCTGCTCCCGACACTGGTGGCCATCAGCAGAGGCCTCTGAGAACTTCTGGATATGGTCTCTGCTTCTCAGGGTTTAGTCAGCTGAGGGAGACATCGGCCTCCAGCTAACCTTACCATCGTAGGACTTGGAAACATCAGTTTTAGAAGAGAACCACAAATGAAGAGCCATTATAATAATGCTTTGTGTATTTCAAAATTACTGAAAGAGTAAATTTGATATGTTTTCACTGCAAAAAAAATAATGAATAAGAATGTCAGGTTATAGATCTGTTAATTAGCCTGATTTAACCATTCCACACCATAAACATACATCAAAACATCACAGTGGACTCCATAAATATATACCTGGTATTTGCCAATTAAAAATTAAATTAAAAACAAGCAAATTCCCCTGCAGAGCCATGAGGTCATAGAAAGAGTAGGTACTGCTGAGCCTCAGGACTGGGGACTTGGCAGCCAGGTGGTGACGTCTGAGCTGCTTGGTTAGAGGGTGGTAAATTTCAGCAAAAAAGGAAAGAGGGAACAGCATGAAATCTACCAAAATGCAGGGTAGTTTTAGACAAGTGCTCTGGCCACAGACACTGAGGGGAATTTCATGGCACTGAGCAAATTAGGAAGTGGGCCAGGACCGTCATGGAGGGAGAGAAGTGGTGTTCCCCTTACACTGTTCTGCCAGTGTAGGGGAACAGAGTGTTCGCTCCCCCGAGGCTGGAGTTGACTCGCTCCCATGCAGGTGTTCTTACGTGGGTGTCCTCCAAAGACACAGTCTGTGACAGCCGGACCATGCAGGTTTCTCTAACAGGCTTTCTGGGGGAAATTTACAGAATTTTTCATCTAACTAAATCAGTGGACACTTTGGGAGCTAGAAGGCAAGTACCAGCTTGGGCAGAAACTCAGAAGGAGGGAAGGCTCTTGTGGGGGGAAATGGAGCCGTCTCAGCAGGTGGGAAAGGCAGGGAAGTGGATCTGACCCCCTTCCTGCCCTGCTCACCCCAGAATCCTCTTCTCTCTGGAAGAGTTGAAACCTGGGTAAGATCCACTCGCTCATCCGACGTGCAAAGGCCTCTAAGACTTAAAGAATGGCCCCATTCAGAGACTTAATATTTCATTAAAGACTTACTCTTTTAAATAGAAAAGAAAACAGGAAAAGAATATGGACACTCTTTTGAGGAAGCATTGCAGCCAGGTTGAAAGAAGTCCAGATGGAGCTGAGAACACTCCATTCTGACGTCACCCGAGTAGCTGGGCGGCCCTAGGCACAACAGCTCACTTCGTCTGCGGGGTTACTCAACACACTGCCCATTCCAAACCTTGCAGAGTTTTAAAATCTGTCTTCTCCCAGGTCCCTCTCAGACCGGCTGAATCAGAACCTTCGGCAGTGGGACCAGAACCTGCATCTTCCGGGCTTCCTGTGACACTGGGCAGTGCCCCTTGCCAAGCAGTCCCATCCCACCAGTGTCTGGAGCCAGTTAGAGTTGCATTTTGTGTCCCCTTTGTGGTCAGGTGGGGCCCCTGAATGGTTCAGGCCACTGAATTGGAAGTAGTAGAAGGGACCGAGGTGACTTCCTGGTGGGAACTTGGAATCGCCATGGTGAGACTGTCCCAAGCTATCTTTCCTACTTTCACTGCAATGAGCTGCTTCGGTATCCCTGCGTGACCCCAAGGAGGAGAACAACCCCCCTACTGCAACACACACAGGGCCCAAGTAAAAACCATGCTTGTGTTACAAGCTGCTGAGGTGTGGGCTCGTGGGCACAGCCTAACCTGGCTTAGAGCCGCTGACAGTCACCCTCTGGTGAGATGGACACAGCCCGCCTGACACCAGCCTTTGACAACCCCTGGCCACATGATCTTTCAGGAGTCTTCTCCATCTCAACCTTTTTGGCTCCATAAGCAGGTTATCAGTGGTAAACCTCCGACAAGATGCTAACTGGCCAGCAGATGGATAAAGCCCCTGTTGGGTCTTTTTGAGAGCAGCTCTTACAAAATGGGACGTGTAAAGAGATCAGATTGTAAGGGGCACATAATCTGGGCTGGGGGTGCACAGAGCTCTCAGAGCACAGCTATAGGGGGAAGGGAAGAGCTGGCACATTCCCCAAGACTTACCTCCCACTGGGCTGCAAGCCAAGTCAGCCCCTGGAATTTCTAGCATTTCAGCTTTTCCTGGCCCAAGAATTTTTACATAAATGGGCAGGTAATCTGCTTCAGAAGTTTGTATCATGGATAAAGACTGTCTTTTAGGGTGGTGCCTGTAGCTCAAAGGAGTAAGGCACTGGCCCCATATGCCAGAAGTGGCGGGTTCAAACTCAGCCCCAGCCAAAAACTGCAAAAAAAAAAAAAAAAAAAAAGACTGTCCCTTAAACTGCCTGAAAACTCTTTTGTGGCTCTGAGGACTAAGCTCCTTAGCATTGCAATTTGGGTCACTTCAATTCACTTTAAAGGGAGAATAGCCATCCTGCTTTGGCCAGAACTATCTTGGGTTTTGCATTGAAAGTCTGGCATCCCAGGAAATTGGACAAATTGAGACAGTTGGTCACCCTACAGGCCACCTTGTTTCTTTCCAATAACATCACTGTGAAGATAAACTCTCCCCACCCCACCCTGATAGTTGGCAAAGTTAGATTTCAAGCTCTTCCCGTGTGCTCTGGCTGAAGTCAGGAAAAAATAAACCCTCAACAGCTTCTGCTCTACAGAGAGAGGTTTACAGATCTCAATACCCTAGCCAAAGAGAAAAAATTATTCTCAGCTTGATTTTTTTTGCCAGCTTGATAGGCATCGGCAGAGATGGGTGGCTTCCAACAGCGTTTTTCGCCCCTGAGCTGGTTTTGAACCTCGCAGCTCTGCCACTTGACGGCATCCAGGTTTCCAGACGCTGGCAGGAATGCCACAGTCTGTCACCATCCATGCTGCTTTGACTTTGCCTGTTCTGACAACTAGACAAGATGTCTTTTGAAGGGTATTTAATATAATACCTGGTGGTTTGTTTTCAAGATAGATGAGCCCCAGAGTAGATTTGGTTCTGGCAATGTTGAACACCGGAGACCGGTCTGTATACTACTTGAGGAGTCGGTTTAAGGGATTGTAGAGACAGCTTTTTGTTCTGTAATTAAAGAAATGCAATGACCTTTGGCTGAAATGGATAATGCAGAATTGAACAGGAGCTTGTTGGAAAATGGCTGCATTAACTGCATTGCTAGTTAAAGTTGACATAGCATTTGCTGTGCTGCTACCTTCTAAAGGTTATTGTGAAGTGACTAAAAAGGTTACCTTCAACATTAACAAAATACCTCTGACGTGACCTGAACGCCCCCTGTTCTACCACCTGGTAGAGAAGTGACAGGTTTGGGGAAAGACCAGCTTTCCCAGCTTTATCATCCTCCTCCCTCCGTCAGCTCTCAAAAAGTCCTGAGTCCCCAACTGAACATTGTTCTAAGAACAATAAGGAAAATGGTGTACAAAAGGAAAAAAGAAGAAAAAACAACTTCCAGGGAGACAGACTTGGGAAGAAAAGAGAGAATGGCAAATGAAACGAATAGAAAGGAAGGAACGGAAGTGAGGCTGGAAGGAGGGTCGTGCGGTAGGAAGCGTCAGCCGGTGCCAACATATACAGTTTCAGATGTGTTGGGACAAGCTTCTTGTTTCACATATTTGCTCTGACACGGGAAGAATAACATCAGAAATTATACTGTTTCTTCTATGAGATTAATGTCCATCTCTGCAGAAAACTCCCATCATGTGAAAACTCCCTTGGCAGGCAGGGGTGGTGTACATGGTCATGGTGTCATCAGACACCAGCAGGGGATGGTGCTGAAGGTGAGGCAGCATCCTGGAGGCTGACGGCACAGGAATAAGTGTGAGATAGAGCAGACGTTATCTGTGCTACTTCAACAGGTTTCCAACAGCTGACCTGGCGGGAAGGAAAAGAAAACAAGGAACACTAAATTTGTTTGAATTGGACTTTCCTCCTAACCAGCCTCCTCGTGAATCTAATCTCAGTAAGATTTGCGCAAGCAGCTCTCACCTTAATGGCTTTTATTTCTGTAAGGCTCTGGCTTTTCCTGCCAACACTAATGCACCAGACAGCTTGCCTTCCAGGCTTTCTAAGTCCTAGGCTTTGAGAGAGACGCCAGTGTCCCAAGGAAGCTCAGAGATGGCAATGGTAAGAAAAATGTCACTCTGGGATTCTCATATGGCTCCAATAAGCCACATCACTCCGTGTCCCCAGCGTCCCTCTCCTCATCTCTAAAAATGCCTGGTTGGCCCATGTGGCCTGCAGGGCCTTTTAGATCTTTAAGTCTATTAGTCTAGAAAGCAGGTTTATCAGAAAAGGAACAAGTTGTGTTCTCTTTTAGAAAAAAGGAGAATTGGATTGGATGGAAGAAAAGCATCTAAGATAAAGATGTTGTCTAAAATAAAAGTTGATTATTTTGGTGCACTTTCCTAACAAGCATGCTTCAGAAATAGCCCCCAAATTGGATAAGAAGTCAGATATGGTTCAGCTACCTGAGTTGGGAGACAGAGGGGAAAAAGAAATTTTAGTAAAAGAAGATTTTATAAAAAAGTATTTTGGATAAGACCAGGAAATGAAGTTTAATTTGTGCAATAATTTTTTAAATGAACATAACATAAATTCTTGAAATCTTTCAGGATGTTAGACTCATTCCAAAATTTATTCTCAAAGCAATGATTTTCTTATGACTAGCTAATTAAATATATATACAAATTAAAGTGAGCATTTTCTAGTTCATGTATTTGCTTTACTCTGAACATTGAATTTCAGTTTTTAAATGTAGTTTTTCTGATTATAGAATCATTAAAAATATAGTCACTCCTTTAGAAGAGATTATATGGCTGTTCTTACTGTCTCCAAGCTTCTAACCAATGGGTAGTTCAAATGATTTAACCATCATTGTCAATATCAATGTCAAATTAGATCAATTTACTCATTAGGCCCAGGGCATTGGTTAAAGTCACCTTAGCTCTGGGAGGAAATCTACCAACTCTCTGACCAAATTGAGGTCAGATCTTCTAAGGCTCTCTTACAAAATAATGGTGGCTCCTGCCAGTTATAGAGTAAATGCGAGAGGTCTCAAAGGCAAGATGAATCTCTGAGGAGTCAGACCCAGCTTCTCTTCCATGTCAGGGCTTCATCCTTTTCTGACCTTGGAGGATCTAAGCTTGATTATTCCAAGAAAGCCAGCAAGCTCCATGAAAGCACAAGTTCCACAAAACTACAAGTCTTAAAATGGAAAGCTGTGTGTTATAGGAGGTTGGCTGGGACAGGGCAGATGTAACTGGGGGTGGTGGTGAATGATGCAAGGCTGAGGTCCTAGGGCTCCAAAGGGGTGGAGCTGAGTGGGCACTGATATAGCCCAGAGCCAGAAAACCCAGGAACTGAACACCCTAGTCTTCTAGGGATTATCTAAGGCCAAGCCAGGGACTGATACTTGTGCTTGAATGCTAGGGAGTGAGCACAGAGCTAGAAAAAGAGATAAGCCCAAAGGTTAGACTCAACCTGGGGATAGAACTGAGATCACCAGCAGGTGGGGAGCTAAGCAGGGGATGAAATAGGGCTTCACGTTCTCAGCTGAAAATGTGGGTTCCTGTCTTTTAATCCAGGACACGGCATTTTCTATCAGCTAGTGTTTTAAAACTTCTTTGATGACTGCACACTTTCCACTACATAGCTGTAGTGAAAGACCCTTAGCCATGTCCCCATTATCGGATTGAGGTCAATGAGTTTTAAGATTGAGTCTCAATTTTGAATATATTTTGAAATTAAAGTAGAAAGGAAATTTACTGAACAGATCTAGATACACCAATTTAGAAGGAAAAAGATATAGATTTCTGCTGTTAACAATATAGACATATTTAAGAGGTAGAGGAAATCTTGACACCATTAGGATGAATGAGTGTTTTAGACGAAGCAAATGGAAGCCTGAACAAGGTGTGAATGAACAGAAAACTCCTAGATCTGTGCAGGACAAGGACCCAATTTTTAAATCATTATAGATGAAAAACGTTAGAGAGTTTCCTTAGAGAAGAATAAATTCAAGTCTAAATTAAATGGTGAGGAAAATTCACCTCCTATTTGTTCTTGTTGTTTATCTTGCTTGTTCGTGTTCCTCTGTTAATTTGAAGAACACTTGAGTGCTGTTTGTACTGAACCTCAGTTTTGTAGAAAAGACATAAATGACTTACAGTCAAGGTGTCACTCTGCCCTCTAGTCAATTTGCTCACGAAGCTGGAGGGAGGCATCACGGCTCCCCTGGCAACTGTTCATTTCAGTACCGGCCTGGCAACCAGCGCGGGAACACAGCAAACCCGACAACGCACAGAGGAAGTGGGATGCTGTGTCTGGAGTTAACCCTATTTTAAAAATTGTTTTGAAATGAGATTTGAGCAAAGCCTCTCACAGGAACAAACAGCAGAACTGGGTTCAAAGTTTCTTGAAGGTTGAAGGAGGATAGCGCTGGGACTGTGAGAGTCCTGTCAAAGGGCAACGGGCCATAAGACCATGGCAAAGAGCAGTGTAGACACAGAGGTCCTGCTTCTCTAGAAAGAAGGACTCCTTAGATGTCCTAATAATATTCCAGCACCACGTGTCCCAACACTCTGTGACCTTGAGCTGACGCCCTTCCGTCTGCCCTCTTGCGAAGTTGTGGTACATCCCAGCTACATCCCCCGATGCAAGTGTGAGTTTAATGATGGGCTTTTCCCGGCTAAGGCCAAAGTAGAGGAAATCAAGGTAAACTGCAAATGCCATTTGAGCGAGTGGCCATGGAAGTCATTATGCCCATTCACATTCCTCGCAGGAGAAGACCCCAAAGCAGACTCCACGAGCCTCACATCCTACGGGCAGCTGCCCTCACGGTTCATATCCTCTCCAGCATCTGCTCCCACTGGACAGCAAATCCTCTGACAAGCCCATAGGAGTCGGGGCTCAGTGTCCAAGCTCTTTGCACCCCAGCCTCTGTCTTTGCTGAGTCTGGCTTTTTACTTCAAAAGCGTGTAGTGAGTAAAGGGTCTTAATCCTCTCAGCCTTGGGGATTTGGGCACACTGGCAGGTGAGAGAGACCAGGCTGGACTGGTTAGGTGTTCTGGTAGTTTCCTCCTCCTCTGTCTATCAGGGGTGTCCAACCTGTGGTCTGTGGGCCACATGCTGATCTTGTGAGGACTTTTTTTGCTTATTTGTGGTGTTAGATATCACAAAAAGTATGCGCGGACCTTCTTTTATTTTCTAAATTTTTTTTAGTGTTTGTGTATTAATTATGGCCCAAGACAACTCTTACTCTTCTAATGTGTGGCAGAGGAAAATAAAGGTGGGGCAGCCCTGCTGGATGTTGCCCTGAGGCCTGCAGTTGCACAGCTTGGTGCCCAGTAAGTTATTTCTGAAGGTCGATGATCTGACACTACAGCACAGTAGCGGGGTCCAGGTGCTGCAGCCAGGTCTTTGTAAATTCTCCCTGCGTCCCACTCACTTGGCTCAGAGAGTTCCCCTGTTCCCTCCTGTGCCTGGGACGTGTCAATGCAGTCAGCGCAGGCCAGCTGCAGCTGCAGGCAAAGGGGACCAGCCCTCTAGAAGCTTTTCTCTCTGCAGAGCTCCCTGGTACAACTATTTCAAGCCTCCTCGCCTTGCCATGACCTTGGCTGCCCTTGCTTCCTTGGCTGCTCTGCCTTCACTCCAACAAGAGTCATCAGGGGAACAAGCCAGTCTGAGTCTCCCAGCTGTTCTTGCTTCTCCAGTCCTTACCTGCATTCTTAAGACCAGACATCCCCTCCCCCAGCCCACGTACAGGAAGAGATCTATCTGTGGCAGTGGTTCTCCAAATACGGTCCCAAATCAGCAGCACCTATATCCTCTGGGGACCTGTGAGAGAGGCAAATTCTAAGGCTCCGTCCCAGATCTAATGAGTCAGAAGTACCAGGACTGGGGCATCACACTTTGGGTTTGACAAGCCTGCCAGGTGATTTGGATCTTTGCCAAGGTCTGATAATTTGTGTTTCTAGCAGTTTCCCAGCTAATGCTGATGCTGGTAATCTCAGTACCACATAGTGAGAACCGTTTGTGTGCTCAGCGAGATGATTATTCTATACAAGGGGTTGATAAACTACAGTCAGTTGTCCAAATACAGCCCAGCATCTGTTTAATAAATAAAGTTTTATTGGAACACAGCCACACCCATTCATTTACATTTCATCCCTGGCTGCTTTCTTGCTGCCATGGCAGAGTTGAATAGTTGTGACAGTGACCATATGTCCTGCAAAGCAGAAAATATTTTTAGAAAAAAATTTGTTGATCCCTGCTTACACAGACATATCCTCTTTGAGACAAACCACACACCACCTTGCCAAACGCAGTTTAGTCAAAGTCAATAATAAGACACGATAGTGAAGTGGGCACTTGCATATTTTTTCTGTCTAGAAATTAAGGGGATTTTTCTAAACCTGTGAAATCAGCTCTCATTGAGATCAGAAGTAGAAACTTGTTAGCAGTGTGCACTGGGCCTCGCCCAGGTCTGAGGGCTAGACCAGTAGCAAAATGTACAGGTGCACAGGAGGAGAGGACAGAAACGCTGGACTGCTGGTTATGCACAGAAAAAGGCTAATTGTTAGTAGTCTGAGCATTCCTTGATTTAAATAAAGCATCGATTCTTTTAAGGTAGCAGCACACTCATAACTTTTTCAGATCAGCACGCCCCTGAAATGAACGGTTTTACAGCAAAGGCATATTTGATTAGACTCTTAAAGGTGGGAAGGGTGTTTGAACTCTTTCCCTTAGCAGCAAAGAAACTGCATTTTTCTCTGTTGACTGTCTCTACAGTGATCGAATATGCGTCCTCCAGCTCCCCAGCTGCAAGTGTGCCCAGAACAAGAGCAATCTGTCAATGTCTAAACCTGGAGAATGTCCTTAGGTCAGACCCGCAGTTCCCTGTGTGCTCCAGTCTCTGATAGTCTTCCGGGGATCGGGGGGGGGGGGGGAGAAGCATATTCTCCAGCTTGAAAAGAGGATATTTTCACCTTTTCTTAAGAAATACAGAAAATGGGAATAACCATTCTGAGAGAGCGGCGCCCAAATCTGATATAATAAATTCCTGACAAGGTGTAGAGATACTTAATCAATGTTACTTTCATTTGTTCCCCTGGCCTGTTGGTAAAACTTTCCCTTTTATGTTTCAAGATTCTTTTTATCATTTTGGAACATTTATCAGAGCTCAGAAGAGAGAGGCTCTTTGGCAGCAAATTGTGCTGCTTTCAAAGAGCTACAAGAACCTCTCTAATTCGAGGAAAGTGCTTCATTTATCCCTCTCTGCTGAGTAGCTGTCTTTGAATTTGCTTCTTCCTGGGTTTAATGCCTCTGTCTGAGCACAATGTGGGAGGAGAAACGTGGGCCAGAGGACAAGGATTGAAGTCCTACGGGGGAAGAAAAGCTAAGTTTACTGATGTTTCTCAGAGAACAGGGTTCCAGGCCTGCTCAGACCTTAACCAGGCGGATACTTTTACTCCAGAGTTCCCGGAGAATAAAGTGACCAGAGAGAAGGCAGAGAGTGAAGGCACGGGGCAGAAGATGAAGAACTCCACAGAGATAATTATCATTGACTAATGTCTCAGCTTCGATAGTTTGCAGAGGCCCAAAACTTACGGATCATTAAAAGAAGAATCTTTGTGATCCCCCCAAATAATATCGATAGGTGTTTTGTTATTAAGGCTGTGTGTCTACTGCCCAGATAAGAAATAAATCAATTAGTTTAGAGAAAGAACTGAAGTGTTTTGGTGTGCAGTATGAATTCTCGTTCAGGTCCCTGCTCACGTTCAGCTCCGCAGAGAGGATTCCCCCCACCTTCTGAAGTTACCTCTCTCTCAAGCCACCCTCCTACTCTGACCCACTCACTATAATATCATCTGAAATTCCATGGGGTATTTATCGGATTACTTGTTTATTGCCAGTCTCTCCAGCAGGAACAAAAACCATGTTTGCCTTATTTCTTGCTATATCCTTGAGGGTTAGAGCAGGGTCTGACAGGCACTCAGCAAATGAGTGTTTGATGAAGAAATGAGTAAACTCTCCCCCAAACAATTTTTTAAACATATTCTGGCTCGAATTTGTGTCCCATTGTAAAAGGGAGGTGTGAGACTAACCTGATTCAGTATCTCTTATTTTAGAAAGACTCTTGTTTTTCCAGGCTGATGGTTACCATTCCTTTGCTCACTTTTGATGTTTATTTCTTTTATTCCTGGACATAACATGCTGGTTCAGTCAATACAATATTGAACATGGTCATAAAAATAGGCATCTTCTTCTTGTCCCCTCTTTCAAAGGGAAAGCTGTCAACATTTCACTAATAAGTGTAATATTTGCTGTTGGGTTTTTGATATACCCTTATCAGATTGGGGCAATTCCCTTCTATTCCTAGTTCACTAAGATGTTTTTTTAATGATGTATGAATGTTCATATAAGCAAATACTTTCACTAAACCTATTGGAATGATCATAGGATTTTTTTTCTTATATTATCAAATGTTAAATCATCCTTATATTCCTGATGTAAATCCAACTGGGCAATGAGATATTATCTTTCTGTCTTTTGCTGGACTTAATTTGCTAATATTTTGCTCTTGACATCTACTGTGCTCATGAGTGAGACTGGCCAGGACCTTTCCTCTTCGTACCATCCCTGTCTAGTATTCCTATCAAGGTTATGGGGGGCTCATAAGATGAAGTTGGACTCCTCCTTCTATTTTCTGGAAGTTTGTATGGGATGGCTGTTATTTCTCCCCTAATAGGCGCCAGAATGCAGTTATGAAACCATCTAGGCTTCAAGTTTTCCTGTGCTTCTGTCCTGGTAGGACAGCAGTGGATCTCATTAATCCTATTTCGGAGCTTGGCCCAGTCCCTTCAAGGGCTGGTTTACTTCCAATTCACCCTCACTTTTGCAAGTTAGCCGCTCAGAATCCCAAGCAAACGTGTAGGGGTTCATACAGGCCCCTGCCATCATCTAGAACTCAGATGTTGTCCTTTAAACCCAGGTAGAATGTCAAAAGTGATGTTAAGCTTGTCAACTTTCTCCTTCAAGAAGCAGCAGAAGCCCCTGGTTCCCATCCCTTGCCCCCTGTAGAAAGCAACTTCCCCGTCTGAGCTCAGTGATGTGGGTTTCCACTTCCTCCTGGATCCTGGCTCATGATGCTACACTGACCCACTCCGAGATGCACTGTCCAGTTTCTGGTTCTAAAATTTTTTGTTGCATAGCTTGTCTGAACTACCTAGTCCACTATTATCAGTCAGTGGTTTATTTTTGTTTTTTTTCCACACACAAAAAAAGCAAAGTATAACCTGTACACCCAGGTGATGTCTTTCAAAATAGTTGGTTGCAATGGGCCACCTTTTTATTCCAAGGACACTGCCTTCCCTGAGCCACTGGTTGGCTCTTCCATTGGCCTTGTCTTCGGAGCCAGTCTTGATCTACGCCCCCTTATTTAAACCAATTCAAAAGGAGTTCTTCAGTACCTACTGGCACAAGACGCCCCATGCAAGGTCCTAAGAATACAGAGCGGGTGACAGAGGGCTTCACAATCTACTGCAGAGATGTACACTAGACAGAAAAATTATAGCCAGCGTAGGTATTACTACAGAGACAGGAGCCAAGGGTACTTACCTTACACAGAGAGGATAGATGGAACAACAAATTTTGCCTAGAAGAGCTGGTCAACAGTGATATTTTAGTCTGGGCAATGGGGGAGAGCAGAAATTTAACAGTGAAGGAAAGGAGCAGTGGTCATTCCAGAGAGAGGGAGCAGGAAGCTCAGGGGGAAAACAGGGGCAGGCGGAGAGGCAGGATGGCACCTGGCAAAGGAGGTGACACACCTGTGAGGTGATGCACCTGTCAGATGACACACCTGTGAGGCCATGCACCTGTCAGATGACACACCTGTGAGGCGATGCACCTGCGAGGTGACGCATGTGTATGAAAATGCCGACTCCAGTCACACTCAGCTGGTCAGGTTGTTTAGCTTTCTAAGCGTGAGTTACCTCCCTGTATGATAGTAGTAATAATATTTTCTACGTCCTGAGCTAGCTTAGCTAAGCTAGATGCTGCATGTAAAGGACATAAAATAGCATTTAGTAGATAACAAGCATCAATAAATATTGGTTTTTATTACTGAAGCGTCTGATGGAGGTGAAAGAGATGGCAAGGGGTAGGGACTTCTCATTCGATGTAGCTGGCTATTTTGAACAATGGAGCACTATTGGGAACATTCCAAAAGGACTGCTTGAAAGGAGATTGAAGTCATCTGGGCTTACAAGGCTGAACCAATTGTAACAAGACAGCATAGTCTCCCTGGAATTTTTACCCCTTAGGCACAGCCATTTCTCTGAGCAAACCCACACAACCCTGTCACCTCACCCTGCCCCTTCCCTGCCCGTGTCCTCCCTTGAGGACTGCGTCTTCTCCCTGATGGTGGCTCAACTCCCATCTGACCGCCCGCTCCCACTTCTGTAAATCCTTCTCTTCCTAGTCCAGCCCCTCGCAACCACACGCTGTCCTCAGCATTTCACTCCTTTCTGCCCAGCATCTTGTGACAATTAACTGAAGCCACTCTCCTGTCTGTAGACCCACAGGGCAACCTTTCTCAACAGTGAGGGTCGTGCGTCCTGTCTGTGTGGTACAGGGGGGATCCATGCTCTGCTCCTGACAAATGTCTATGGATTAAAGAATAACAGCCACTATCTGACAGATTAGGTGATGAGGTTTCCTTTCTTTCTCCATTCCTTCTTTCTAGAGAGAGCTGAAGACAAGATGCTCAGAATAAAATGGCTAAATCTAGTTAAGGAATAAATGATTAATCTATTCATCTGTACTAATTGGAAGCTGGTCTTAAATTGCCAAGCTGACAATGGTTACCACAGCAGCACTAGGAAGAAGATGCTAAAGATAAATGGCTTTTTTATATCTTTAATAGTTTTCCTCTGCCAGCTGAGAACAGCACTCAGAGAGGGAACACAAACCCAGAATGGGAGATCTGGGTCCATCCCTCCACTTCTTCTCTGCAAAGTCCATTAACCTTTAGAGTATCAATTAGACACCTATGAAATGAGAACAATCCCTACCTTAATTGCTTTAAATGAAAATAATGAACGTATTGGGGTATTCAGATGAGACAGCGCTATAAACCCGCAGTTGTCTTATAGAACAAGATTTAGCTTATATGGGGAAAGAAAAACTTGGAAATAAATACTCCAACTTTATCAGCTTCACCATCTCCCTTAGAATCTTGTAGAATGGAGCTCAGCAGTACGGAGGGAGCTGGAATAAAACCGGTGCTCAGTCTGCCATGTTCTCAAAATGGGCCCATGGGAGAGAAGTCGAAGTCGATTCTCAAAGGAAGGGACCTAAAGTGGCAGGGGGGACGTTGGGCTAAGACAAGGTGTTTCAGCCCAGGAGATAACACCTAACGCTGACTCTGGGCAGAGGAGAGGTGAACAGAGACCTTGTCCTCAGCTATTCTCCTTCCTTGTGTGTAAGGAAAGCAGATGCCCCACAACCATGTGTCAACTTCCTACCTTATCTGAAATTGGTATAGTCAAGCCCACTAGGCTGAAAGGAAGGAAAGCTAAATCACATAGGGGAGTTCAGCACACTTGCATCATATAGATGAAGTTGAGTTGTCCAGCCACCACGTTGCCAACTTAGCACAATGCCCCCAGGCGCTCTCTGCACTAATCCTTTTAACTACCAATTAATTTCTAGTCTTTGCATATTTTTATTTATCAGCTTTATTCTGCTGCCTTCAAGTCCAAGAAAGAATACAGTAGGAGTTCCTGTTCCAGTGTTCAGTGAAACTTGGAAACAGCCCAGGATATAAATGAAGGCAACAGTAATATGTCAATCATCCAGCGTTATTGAAAACGGCTCACTGCAAACATGGAAATATTCTTACCAAACTTAGTGATTTGTGAGCTGTTTTAAATACAAAATCTTGTTAGTGTTGTGCTATCTATTTCAATATAACATTTAGATATGAAATAGGACGTCCCTAAATTGGTTTTCTTAAGATTCTCTGTTCAACATGTTGAATTAATGGATTCGCTCTCCTTAATCCCAAGAGTGTTGTGATCATTTTTTTTCCAGACAAAAGTTTTCACTCTACATGATCCAATTTTCATCTATCAAGACAAATGCCCTGTTCTTCTTTTTGTGTACTTAATAAATTTTCAGCCACACTGTAACTTGTGGTCTTCAAATCAGGCATCATGATTTGTGAAGGCCATCGATTCTAACACAGTTTTCAAAAAGAAGCCAGTGTTGCAAATTTCATTGTCTTTTTTTTTTCTCCTAAAAAAACAATAGATTCTGGATTGATAGTAAATTCCCAAAGCAGATTGTTTCATTTTAGGAAGCTCGCTCTTTTTGAGTTTAAATGTGTATTCTGAAAATGGCGTGCAGAATGTCCAAGGGACCAGACATGAAGGGACAGACTTACGACTACAAAGAGACCAGAAGCAGGAAGAGCAGACTCCTCCACACATTACCGCCATATGCAGGAAACACCCACTCAGGCCTGCCCAGGTTTGGTTCTGCTAAACGATAGTCAAAACAAACCAAATTGTTGTCACTTCCAAGTTTAGAAATCAAGACCATGAACCCATGATAGGTGATAAGTTTGAACAATACAGTGATCCCCAGAACGTTCCTGTGAGATCCTCTGGCTGCGTAAACCTGGTTTTAAATTTCTGTGAAATGCGGAAGAACATTCTTGTCTGGACGGTACTTTTTGCTTCTCTTCTTGAGTCACCTCTAATCATCTCACTGGGTTGCTAAGCCCAGATGAGTTTTCATGCATAGCTGAGCTCTTGCTATTTGCAGGTAACGAATGCAGATAAACCTGTTTTGACGTGTGAACTAAGAAAATTTAGAAGAGAAAATAGAGGCTACATTTTAAAAAATGTAATTAAAAAAACAAACTATAAAATCAAAATGCAAAATACTGGCAGCCAACGGGTTAGTCACTTTCATCTCCTGTAATTAAAAAGGCCTCTTTTCGATGAGAATGGGGCATTTCTCATCAATTTCTGCTTGTATGTGAACTCATTGACCTACGAGCTCAATGATAACACATCATTACTTATCAACTAGAAAAAATGTTCAATATTCCATCTTATTCCTCTCTGGTCCCCTATCAATTCCAGGACCAAAAGAACATTGTGGGAGGGGCCTAAATCTTTCTGGCAAATATGCAGGTTAACAAAACATGTTGTTTCTACTGCCTTAGATTTTCCAGGTTAGCCTTATCTGCCCAGGTATATATTCGACAGAAATATTCATTTTTCAACATCTCCAGTACAATTCATTACACTAAAAGCGGGGGTGGACAGCAGACTTGTAATCACTCAAGAAGTGTCTATAAGCCACAGTGGGAAGCCGGTGGCTGGTGGGGGTTTCATCTCAGTGGCTCTGACAGCCATCACCAACTCCTTCAGTTCAGATTCGTTTCATCTTAGTGAGGACAGGCAACGTGATGACACAATCAAACACATATGGTAAGAATTATAAAACATTTGGGACAGCTGCTGGCTCCTGATCTGGTGGTATTTACTATTGATGTGTACGTGTAAAAATATTAGACTGAGCAGTAGTAATTGCCACCATGCCTTCAGGCAAGAGAAGTAATAACTCTGGCTCCCAGAATCTGCACAGGGTAGTCAGCATCTGAGACACCCTTATATAAAGGATCTGAGAGCTGCGTGGTATGAAGGAGCCAGGCCGAGTTGGGTGCAATCCTCACTCTCATACTCACTAGCTAAGACACCTTGCACCAGTCCCTGAATCTCTTGTGACTGACTAAGGGTTCTCCTCTAGGAAATGGGGTCAATGCCACCTTCTGTTTGCTGCTTCTCAGGATGAAGTGACGCAATTTATGTAAAGAACGTGACCCACGTTCCCCGTAGGTATAAAGGACGCTGCTGTGAGTGCCAGGGCACCTGTCACCCAGGTTAGAATCTCTTTACTTTGCAGACTCTGAACTCTCTGCCCATTTGGTTGATACTCACTGGAAGAAAGATCTTAGGAATGGCTCACATGAGAAATTAAGCTGCCTTCCTGAAGAAATGGAATTATGGAAATTTTCAATGCCTTTCTTTTATTCTGCATTAACCATGCTCCCTGCCTCCCGGGGAGCTGTAACTGCGTGGCTTTTGACAGCCTGTGTGAAGACGCATGTGTTTCCTCCCCATTCCCTTTCATAAGACGTTAAAAACTTGACTTTGGTGCATTAAAAATCTCACCCATGCAAGAATAACAGCCTCAGACCCCAGAGACCCCTCCTATCCTGGGGCAAGATAGAGGCTCTCTGTTCTTTACCTCCATTCCACCCGTTCTTTTCCTACATCTGTCTTGATCTTTTAGAACCATTACCATGCTCTGTGTGTGTGTGTGTCTTGGGGAAACCCCAATGGATGTTTGTTTACGTATACATGCATTTTCAGCTCCTAATTAGAATGTAAGCTGTTTGAAAACAAGAATGTTAATGTACGGATGGTTTGTAATAACAGAAGATATCTCTACGCTACTTTCACGCACGCCTTAGGAAAACCAGGCATCTCCAATAAATAAATATTTATTTTAAAATCATGTGCATGCACTACTATGCTCATACTATAGTAATTATAAAATGTACAAAACGACATTTTAAAAGAAGGGATTAAAGATGCAAATGTGAGTATTTCAAATCGTTTCTCTCGCACCACAGTGGATTGTCTCACGGGAACGTCCATCCCGGGTTGCAGGCAGCTGCCCAGCACCGAGTAACAGGTCGGTCTGTTTCGGGACTGAGTAGCCGCGCTGGGCGCCGAGGCTCACTGTGTTTTCACCTTGCATGTGGCGACCCACCAGCCTTCCTTCCCGGCTCACAGGGCTCCAGCTGGAATCTGAGGGAGCACTTTGGGGGTAATTTCTTATTCAGTTTACACTGATGATTATCTCCCCCGATGATTTCCCTGGGTGTACAAGGTACCCCGGCAGCCTGCATCTTCTCCTCTTGCTAATAAACACAAGAAGCCCCCAGAGGCGTCTCATCGCCACAGACCCTGCGTCTGCTCGCTGCCTCAGTCACGTTAGGTGTGCCGTCTGGAACGGCCGCCCACGAAAACTGTGGACAAAGTTCTTTGCGGAAACCACCCAGTTTTGCATTCCAGGTTGCAGATGGTGGGGGGGGAGGGGTAAAGAGCTGGTGGCGCCGCTTGGAGTTCGTATGACGTAGAGCCTGGGACGTGTGTGGGTTTCTAGGGAGCCCACACAATACCTCTCTCACCTAACAGGTACTAAGAACTCCTAAAATAAGGAGTTCTTCAGAGAGTTCTCAGCCTTTCTGTGAAGACAGAGTATTGACTGGAGAAACGAAATTACAATGTGAGTGGCTGGTGTTGACATGGCAAAGTCATAGGGAGCAAGAGCTGAGTTGCTGTGCAGAATCCCGATGGCATGCCTGTAAGGCCGGAAGTGCCCAAGAGAGATGCCCAAGTTGACCAGAGATGGGAATTCATTCTGAACAGAGGACTGAACACACCTTTCCACTGTTGCTGGAAGTTACTGTTGGTGAATTGGATCTGCCCTGAAAGGGCAAACCACAAATCAAACTTTAGTAGGTGGGTAGGAGACTTCTCCATCACTGCAAGCATAAAAACAAAAATCATTCCATTATAAAGCAGTCTGCAATCATCCACTCCAGAATATCAAATTCCTACACCGCCTTCTCCACCCTAACTCTCCTCAGGCTTCTGACCCCACTGTCCAGTTCAGTAGCCAGCATTGTCTGTCCACAACCCCCTGGAGCTCCTTCAACATGAAGGAGTTCTCTCCATGGTGGCCACAGTTCTAAGCATGTGAGAGTCGAGATGAATCCACGATTAATTCTTGATGCGATTGCAAATGTGAACTTTTCATTTGCTTTCAACACCTTCTAGGGAGGAAAATAAGTTATCTGTCAGTGATAGAGAAAGGAAGAGGAAAGATTACAAAAGTTTCAGATTAAAGCTTTAAAGTGTCTAAATTTCCTGAGGATGTTTCCCGGGTTGGTCCCTTTTAGTTACCAAGCACATAGGCGGTGTTTTTAGAGCATGTAAAATGCTTCAGTCTGCAAAGATAACTACCCCAGGTCCCTTCAACAGCCCTTGTCAATCAAAGGTGCTGCTCTAATTTAGACTCTGATGCTCTCTTCTTTAGACTACTGAAATTGCCTTCTAAGCAATCCCCCTCCCTCCAATCACAGCCTCCTCCGATCCATCCTCCACACTGCTGTCACTATCTTTCAGAAATGCAAACCAGATGACACTTCATCCTTGCTTAAATACTCTGATAGCTCTACATCACCCACAGGTTACATTCCAAATAAGACACTATATCCAAGCCCTTCCCACTCTTGTCCCAATCAATCTTTCTGGCTCTGTTTCAAGATCCCCAGCTCTGCTCTGACCCACAATCCACTGTACAATGGACAATGAAAGGTCAGACAACATGCCTTCTTGTTTAAATGTGGCTCTCTGCTCATTTTGATTCCTTTGCTTGGGATACTATCCCCATTTATCTACTGAATACCTGATCTCCTCAAGTGTCAACTGTAATCCCCCCTTTTTGGGAAACCTCTTTCAAACACCACCAGGCAGTTCCTCACCCACTTCTACACTCCCATCCTCCCTCCTACTTAGCACTGTCAAGTACTCAGAATGATTCCTGTCTTCTTATCTTCTCTGCCTCCATACCCCCAAAACCTGACTCAGTGATACCCAAAGGCTATCACTGCACGGAAGGGAATTTGAAGGCCTTCAATGTCTCTGAACAAGGAAATCTCCTTCCCGGGTGGGTTCATATAATTCTTGTCTTCTGGTGGCCCAATCCTCGGGGTTTTTCTTATTATGGAGGTTCTCAACGTCAGTTACCCCTTCTCTACAAACATCTCTAATCAGATTGTAGGACTTTGGGTAAATAAACTGAAAACCTCGAGCTAACATGGAATATAGACAGAACAAAACCCAGAGAATGTCCTTTAATGTAACTCTTCTTCCCTGCCACACGTGTTGGACACCTTTTGGATATCAGTTCTGTTTTATGTCTGTGTGTATTTGCAGACTGCGCAGTTCTCAGCGAGCCAGCTGCAAGCTGGATTTCGCCAGTAGCTCTGCACTGGATCTTCTGATTGCACCAGCCCTTGACATTGAAAACATACTTAATGAATCATTGAATTGAGTCTTAATTGTCTTTTTTTTTTTCTTTCTATTTTTATAGAGAGACAGAGAAAGCTAAGAATGCTTTCCCTAGTAGATACTTCCTGGTGTTGAAATGAGGCTGCTTTGACCCATCAATGTCCACATTCATTCATCTAATCCGTGGAAAAGGGTCCACCATGAGGACATGAGTCCAGATTTCCATCCTCTTTTTCTAACAATTAGAACCTACTTTCCCAGAAG
Organism: Galago senegalensis; assembly: GCA_963575145.1. Taxonomy (NCBI): domain Eukaryota; kingdom Metazoa; phylum Chordata; class Mammalia; order Primates; family Galagidae; genus Galago; species Galago senegalensis. The sequence goes on along the minus strand of CAUYTI010164757.1, from coordinate 9,426 downwards.
TTAATGGTTCACCATACCAAGGCTACAGCCATCCAGTGAAATCTGCATTTTTTTTTTTTTTTTTTGCAGAACAGTAAGAAAGGCTTACAGCCAGCTTTCCAAAGTACTCTCTCTAAAATGAGCCAAATTAAATTTAAAGATCATTCTAGAACATGTTCTTCTCCACATTTGTAAAAAAAAAAAAAAAAAAAATAGCTGGTTGGCAAGACACCATTAAGAAAAAAGGGCAAAATCTCCCCAAAGATTTCCAACTTTCCTTTTTTAAACTGGTTAGAAAAGTGTTTAGGAAAGCAAATTGTCACGTTAGCTAAAAAAAAGAAAAGAAAGAAAGAAAATAAAAAAGAAAAAGTATTGTTGTGGGTAGGAACATACTAAGAAATGCAATAAGTCATAATGTTCTATTAACCCTTGAAAACAATATTAAGGGCTACCAGAGTCTAATATCTTTAAGAGTAGAAATAGTGGGTTTACAAGTTCGTCCAAGGAATATGTGTGTCTATTTGCTTAGAGAAAGAAGTCTGTTCCCAAAGTGCACATAAGCTTTCTTCATAAACATACTTTTGGCCTATCAATATTTTCATTGAAAACATTTAGGGAATTGTAAGGTAATTATCATTTAACTGCCCAGCATTAAATAAATAGGTTCTCAATAATTGAATCTACACACCTCCAACGCCTGTTTTAGTGATAAATCTAGAGTATATTTGTTTCTCCTTTTGCAGAATAGATGGAGGCAAGAGTATGTAATTATCCAAAATGCGTTTTGCTCAACTGGTAAAGATTGGAATGCCAGGATCTTCTTATTCAAGTGAGATCAATAGTGACTATGATCTATTAGCTTGTCCCTGGCAGTAGCTTATGTTGAATGCCGTGAAGGAAGGCTAAATCCTTGTAATATATGAGACCAGCTCGTGATGTTATACAACAGGGAGATAAATTGCTGTCTAAGGCTCGGTCGTTGACAGAGATGATTCTCTAAATTCCTTTGTTGATTTCTTTCTACTTCCTGTGATGGTGACTAGAACTATAAATATTATTTCAGGAAGGGCTTTTATATTTCTTTTTATTGTTGGGGCTTCATTGAGGGTACACAGAACCAGGTTACACTGATTGCCTTTGTTAGATAAGGACCCTCTTATATTTATACCATAATAGTCTAAGGTTTTATTGTCCTTTTTATGATTTAAAGCTAGACTCTCCATTCAGCAAACATTTGTTGAGAACTTACCTGCCCCTTGCCCTGGGCTCTGGAGATACAGGTATAGATGGTATAATATATGCCCTTACTACTTAGACGTGGGGGGAAAAGACATTTCTTTGTTTCCTATGCTGATCTTATTTTTCTCTAAAATCTCCATTCTTGCTGATGGCAGATAAGGGAACCCTTAAAATAATTCATTCAAAGCTCATTTCATTGCTTCTGATTTAGAGGTCAAACTCTCTCTTTCCTCCTCTTTCCTTCTTTCCAAAATGTGTAGAAAAATGTCCAGGCTGTTGGAGAGAAGCCAAGTGGTCATGCTGTGCCACACTGCTGGCCAAGCCACATTAGTGTGAAACTTCCACCCAGGGCTTCCAATTCTTCTGGGGGTCCCAAGGCAGGAGGACAATTACTTGGTCTAAAATTCCCACACAGACCCCTGCTTACTTCTAATCTCTCCTTACTCTCTGGAGACTTTTAACCACAGTGGGCAGGTGGGGGGTAGTTGGGAATTCTTTTCCTCTTTTCTCTCTCTGGCAGAAGAAGGTTCTATTTTTCTACCAGCGTAAGGCTCAAGGACACAGAGCTATTATATTAACTACATTAGATTAGGGTAGCCACATAATTGGTTATCCAAAGTGTGAGATTTTTCGAAGTAGAAGTGGGGAAGTGGTTCCACTAATAAATGTGCACCAAGTAACAGGTGTAATCAGAGCCTGACCTAGGGTAATCAAGATACATAATCTCTATTTAGGTGGGGACCAAAATTCATATGCCCAACTTCCAGACTTAAGATTCTTTGCCTTATTTCATGATGGCTCTTCCTAAATAACAGTGCACGAGTTGCTGTAGCAAGAGATTTCCTGGTAAAAATGCTGCATACATTGGAGTTCCTAAAGAAAGGTCATCTGTGCATACGTATGCCCAAGACACTGTGTAGCGTCATTGGCTGAACCCGGCAGTGCAATGATCTCAGCAGTATAACTTTTGCATTATAACCAGAGAAAGAAGGACACCAACAAAAGAGGGCAGGGGCACAAGTGGATTTTGGCCTGCAATCCGCTTCCTAGACCCACCTGCAGGGCTGCTTGGCTGCTTCTTATAGTCGTGATTATTGTTGCTGCAGCATTTAGGTCCCTCTGGCATTAATCGGGGAATCGATATACCCACTTGTGTCTGAATATGCAGTTGACTCTTGGACAACATGGGTTTGAACTTCACCAGTCTATTTTTATGTGGATTTTCTTCTGCCTCTTCTACCCCTGAGACAGCAAGATCAACCCTCTTCTTCTTCCTCCTCCTCAGCCTACTGAACATGAAGATGAGGAGGCTGAAGAACTTTAGAATGATCCACTTCCACTTAATGAAAAGCAAATATATTTTCTCTTCCCCGGGATTCTTCTAATGACATTCTATTCTCTATCTTACTTTCTTGGAAGAATACAGCATATGATACCTGGAACATACAAAATACATGTTAATCCATCAACTGTCTGTTGTCAGTAAGCCTTCCTGTCAACATTAGGCTATTAGGTAAGTTTAGGGGGAGTCAAAAGTTAGACATGGATTTTCAACTGCGTGAGAGATCAGTGCCCCAACCCCCACATTGTTCAAAGGGGAGCTGCATATAATAGCCGAGGAAAGAGTTAGTGTGAGTCACTGTGCTCTTTGTACCATGCGATTGTGGAGAGACTGCCCAACCTGAGCAGTTTGTCTACCTGGAAGAGCTATTTCTTGACTTTATTGAGAGAGATTTTATTTATTTATCCCTACATCTCTCCATTCATCCATTCTTCTATGCCATGCGTTATTCCATTCAAGAAAAATAAGGTCAGTGACCAGAAATAGATCCTAGAATGAAGTTAAACATGCTCGCTACACCGACACGCAAGTTGATGTTCTACAGGCCACAAAATTGACTCTGAGCTTTCTAAAACCCCATGGGTAAGTTATACAAGTTCATGTCCGTTAGGTAATAGCTAGTATTAGACAGTGAGCATGATGGTTAACATCATTGAGTGCTTACTCTATGTTGCCCATTGACTTAGGCTTTCTAGAAGATAATATTTTGTAGTATGAAAACTAAGAGAGCATCATGTCAGCAACCATGAAAAGTAAAAGATAATCGTTTCAGCAACCCTCTAGGACAAAAAAAGAGAGAGATCTATTTTATAGATCCTTTTAAACCAAGGTTACTGTTAGGTGACCAAGAGCTGCCTTGAGAGCCTGGCCCTGTGCCTCTGTGTTTAGCTTGCTTTAAATGTTGGGAAAATTCACCCCTGCTTGATACTAAGATCTCACGGTAACTTCTTGAGGGGGTTTGTAGTGAGGGTTCTTTGGGCTGCAGTATACTTGGCCCTTGACAATGTAGGAGCTGTGTCCACTGTACCCCAGGCTTCTTCAGAACACTGAACACAGTGTAATAATACAAGGACTTGTCTTCCCAAATAGACTCTAAGGATCATGAGGACAACTACGTATGTCTTTTCTAGTGCCTTCTCAGTGCTTGCACACAGCAGAAGTTCAACAAACATGTTCTTAAAAATAAATGAATGTAATAACAAATCCCACAGAACTATTATAATTACAAGACAATCTGCAGATGCACCAAAAATCCCTTAGTTCAGTCTGAACGTGACATTTTATTTTTCCTTCCCTATTTGTCCCTCAATCCTACTTTTCCTGCCATCCACCACATTACATATTACCTTAATTATTTAAGTGAAATGACTTCCCAATGTTTTTTCTTGAAATTTTTTCCTGAATTTGAGTGGATGGCTCAAAGAACCAGGACTGAAGAATAACCTTCTTCTCCACAAAATATCTGTGAATGTCTCTATTCAGGACATTCGTATTTTGTTTTCGTTTCTTTGTTACACAGAACATTTCGACTGTTCTTCACAGCGCGAATGATTTGATTTTACTACAAAGTCTATCAGTCCATGAAACCGAAGGCCATTGTTGCCTTTGAGAGGACACAAGTGATGGATTGTCTGTGCCCCACTTGTTTCAGCTTGTGCAGCAGCTTCTGAAACCGTTCATCCCCACAGTTATTGTCGTGGTAATGACTGATGTCTGTGAAGAGCACTGAAGCTCTGCAAGCCCTTACACATGCTTTATCTCACAACTACGTGTCGTGAGACAAGCAGGTTAAGGCAAGCGCTGAACTTAGGCACATTTTATAGATAAACACTGAGGCTTGGGAAGATTAAGAGAGTCGCCCAACGTCCCAATGTGTCCTGGACTGTCCTGGTACTGGGACAGGTGCAGTGAAGCCTTCATACCAGGGCTCCTTGCTACTGATTCCAGTCTTCAGATCTCCAGTTTCATTTAAAATCTTTTGGGGTTCTTGTGAGCAGTGGAAGGTTCAGGGGCTGGAGAGAGAGGGGTCAAGAATCCCTTCATGTTAAACAACTTGATGGCTTTGCTGCTGTGTGTCTGTATTAGGGAAAGGGGAGGGAAAGGCATTAGCCATAGAGAGATAAACTTCAGATTCAGGAAGAAAACTCAAGAGAGCTCACTCATGAATGTCAGTCAGGCCTAGAAGTTTCTGCTCCTAGAAATGACTGGCAAGTTAACAGCAAGAGAGGATGACAAACTATGACAACGAGACTTAACTTAGGAAAATGGTGAAAGGAGTATGAACCGTCCTGAGGTTAGATGCCTGTTCTACTCGTGAGGCCCACGTCCAGAGAAGGGCTCCTGCCCAGCCCTGTAGTTAGTCTGGAACCAGAGCCTTTGTTTAGTTGTCCAAACCTGGAGAAGTCACTACCCCCTCTTAGGCCTTGGCCTAAGCAGGATGCAGCTATGCCAAGATGGACCGTCCCCCCATCTCCTGGGATCCATTCCTCTTTATTGTGTGTGTGACAGAGTCTCACTTTGTCGCCCTCAAGAGAGTGCCTTGGCATCACATAGCTCACAGCAACCTCAAACTCTTGGGCTCAAGTGATCCTCTTGCCTCAGCCCACCAAGCAGCTGGGACTACAGGTGCCTACTACACATCTAGCAATTATTTTTTTTTCAGAGATAGAGTCTCACTCTTGCTCAGGTCTTGAACACCTAAGCTCAGGCAACCCACCTGCCTCCACCTCCCAGAGTGGTTATCCACTCTTTTTGATTGCCACCTGCAGGGGCCAGTGCCACCAGACTGCCAGGCCACTCTCTGTGCCCATCCCCACCAGGCTCCTCTTGCCCATGAAGTCTTTCCCAGCCCTCCCACCCCAGGCCCTTTAGGCAGATGACCTTAGCAACCAGGGGAAGCTGATACTTTTTTCTTTTTTTAGTACCATAACTTTCTTTTTCTCATCATAAAAGCAATACTGCTCAGGCCAAAAAGTTTAGAAAATATAAATAAGCAGAAACTAAAAGTCAACCATTTTCTTATACCTCCAAGGACCACCACTAGTTATATTTTTATGAATTTTTTTCTAGGCCTTTTATTATACATTTTTAAAGATCATATTACAACAAATTTTATCTTGTTTTTTTTATTTAACATGGTAATGCAAGCATTTTCTTATGTTAATGTATTCTAATTAGTTACATAATAATGTATCATGCTGATGAAACTTAATTCAGGTCTCTTATTTATTAAATGGTTTTCTTTCTTTTGCCATTAGAAATAATTATTATAATCCATATTTTTGTGCATAAGCCTCATTGCAGGTCCCAGAATTTTTCTTGTAAATAGATTATCAAGAGTGAAATTATCAGGTTTTAAGTTGGAGCTCTTGATTCAATATATGGAGGTTCTTTGCAAGCTCCTCAGACTATCTGTGGAGTGACAGAGCGGTGGATAGCGGTGGGGCGGATATACATGTCTTGTAAATGAATGAGCTCAATTCTATTAGGAGTCTCTATAGTTTAAATGAGGAAAATTGTCAACAAATGCCTCTTCAACTGGTGGAAATTCAAACAGTAATATTTATAAAGTGGAAGAAATGAAAACTGTAGTGAGTACAGGACTGTGGAGAGGGGAGGGGGCACCTCATAACCAGCCATTCAATCAGCACCTTGAAGCAGTTAGCCTACTGTGGGAAAGTAAATGCAGCTCCCAGGACCCTTCCCAGCCCTTTTGTCAGTCAGTCAGTCTGAGCCTGGTATCTTACGAGGGCCCGGAGAACAGATAAACGAGCCCTAGTCTGTTCTTAATAGTTCACGAACTTATGGGCAAGACAGATTAACCCAGCAACATACAAAGTAGCATGGGAAAGGCAGAGTTGGGAGGCATGTGTGCAGCTGTGGAAGAAGTAATCAGTTCTTCCCGGGGAAGCCTCCCTTGAGGAAGAAGATTTTGGAGCTGGGTCTTGAATGAGAACATGTGAAAAAAAAAAAAATTCCAAGCAGATGGAAATGCAAAAAGACATCTTCCTAATTTTAGAGAATCCTAGTGATAGAATGCTAATTTATCCTTCCCTTTCCCACCCCAGTCAGCACTTTGTCATGTCAGTCATTTACACTTTGGTGAGAATTAGTTGCTATGACTTTCCTCCAAGCAGGATTTGATAAAAAGAGACAGAGCCTGAGAACTGGAGGTACTGAAACCAAAAGGGGCCGGAGAGAATACTACTGAAAAGGAAAGCACTGAAGCACTGAAAAGGAAAGGAGTACAGATGGGGGACGCAGGGAGCTCAAGAAAAGCCCGCAGAACTGCTCCATTGGGAAAGACAGGTTATGCACGTGAAGTACCATGCAGGCCTAGAGTTTGTACAGCAACCTGAGCAACCAAACACTAAAACTTCCCCGCCCCAAGTGAAGGTCACCTACCCTAATCCACAGAGTCTCAGCCTCTTCTAAAAGGTTCTCCAGTGAAGACTAATCCCCTCTCCGTCTTAAAACTCTACTATTTGCTTTTAGGATACAGTTTATAGCAGTCGTTTTTAATCAGTGTGCAATCGCACACTGGTGTGCTGTGAGAGGGTCTTAGAAGTGCCACAAAAATTGTTAAAGATCATTAATTAAATTATTTACAAAAGAAGTACAAATCACAGGAGGTACATTCTTATTTTACTCTTTTCTTGATCAACATAATTGAAGTGTACCAACAGAAGTTTAACTATAGGTCAGTTGTACCGTGAAATTAAAAAGGTTGAAAAACACTGGTCTGTTACAACTGTTGGACCAATTCCATCTACTCTTCCCTGAGAGAGAGGAACTGAGCCGGCCGGCACCGCCTTGTAGGTCCCAGCCCCATCTCCCTCCCTGGCTTGCTCCAGCACTTCTCTCCTCCCACCAGACTTCCCTTCTTTACGCTCCTCAACCTTCTCCCCACCTCAGGACCATGTTACCTCTCTGCCTGGAAATCTCTTCCCCAAGGTCTCTTCAAGGCTGCTTCCCTCCATCCTCCAGGTCCAGCTCAAGCGCCATCTCCTCTGAGTGGCCGCCTTGCCTTTGTCATTAGCCTGGGTCTATGTTTCATGGGACCTCTTGTTCATTAACACTATTCCTGTGTTTACTTGTTGGCCGTGTGTCTCCCGTACTAGGATGGAAGACTGGGAGGTCGGGAACCTGATCTGTTTTGTTCTCTGCCATAGCCCTGGCACCTAGAACAGTGCCTGCCTTATAGCAAGTACTCCAAAAATATGGACTGCATGAACCAATAATCCACCTGTGAGATCTGATTTATCAAGTTCATGTCCTTGGCTCCTTGCTCAGAGCAGCAGCAAAGTCTTCACTGAATTGAACTGCACTGAAAATCCTTCCCGCTCCAGCCTTCTTTCTCAGGCAAGCCTACCTCAGTTCTTTCAACCTTTCCTTGCCATCCCCCTTCCCAAGCTCTCAACCCCGCATCCCACAATTGTGAACACAGTCTCTTCCGGCCATATTACTCATCCCCTCTCCAGTCAGCAGTGCACATAAATGACTTTCATTTTTTTTCTCTTTTCAAAAGCACAAAAACAGGATGAAATCAGTTCTGATGAATCTTGAACCATTGTGAGTTGCTAATTTCCTTCTGCCCTATTTTCCTCCCCTGCTGCTTCTGGCTGAGGGCTGATGGAGAGAGGAGTGAGATGAGTGGCAGTTCACCAGCCCCCACCTCTGCTGCGGCATCAGTCAGGATAGAAGGCGGCCTGCAGAAGCGGCGGGGGAGGGGGTTGAAGAGGGGGTACAGGATAAGTGGGTGGCGCTGCAGGGGACTGTGGACCTCTAGCTCCAGCAGCAGAACTTTTATTTTTCCCCTCTCTTGGCCTCCAAAATGGCAAAACGCAGGCAGGGACCCTCCACCGGATCTCAGGGCCCCTCTGGACCGGCCTGTTTCCCTAGGGAGCAGCCGAGGAGGGTCCTTCAGGTGAGGAGACCACATGGAGGCAGCAAAGTGGTGGAGCACACCCCCTTCCCCACCAGGCAGCATTCCTCCAGCCTCTGCCTCTTGCTAGATGTGTGGGGCCTTGGCCCATGACCTCACCTTTTTCAGCCTTCATCTCCTCGTGAATGAAATGGGCACAACAGCACCTACTCAGAAAGGTTTCAAGAACCTCCAGTTCTCAGGTTCTGTCTCTTTTTATCAAATCCTGCTTGGAGGAAAGTCATAGCAACTAATTCTCGCCAAAGTGTAAATGACTGACATGACAAAGTGCATTTTTGTTTGTGAATGATGCATAAAAGTATCTAGAATGCTGCTGGCATGTGGCAGGTGCTCTTAAATATCATAATAGTTGCTGTTATTAAGACATTGAGTTTTGGCTCCATGCCTGTGGCTCAAGCGGCTAAGGTGCTAGCCACGTACACCTAAGGTGGCAGGTTCAAATCCAGCCCGGGCCCACCAAACAACAATGATGGCTGCAACCAAAAAATAGCCGGGCGTTGTGGTGGGCGTCTGTAATCCCAGCTACTTGAGAGGCGGAGGCAGGAGACTCGCTTGAGCCCCAGAGCTGGAGGTTGCTGTGAGCTGTGATGCCAGGGGGACAGCTTGAGGCACTGTCTCAAAAAAAAAAAAAAAAAGAACTTTTGGCTCAGCGCCTGTGGCTCAAGTGGCTAAGGCGCCAGCCACATACACCTAAGGTGGCGGGTTCGAAAACCCAGCCCCAGCCCGCCAAACAACAATGATGGCTGCAACTAAAAAAAAAAAAAAAAAAAATGGCCACACGTTGTGGCAGGCGCCTGTGGTAACAGCTACTTGGGAGGCTGAGGCAGGAGACTCGCTTGAGCCCAGGAGTTGGAGATTGCTGTGAGCTGTGATGCCATGGCACTCTACCCAGGGGGATAGCTTGAGGCTCCGTCTAAAAAAA
>CAUYTI010164755.1:0-44608 GCA_963575145.1 Galago senegalensis | reverse complement strand
CCCCCCTCTCCCGCGCGCCCGCCCTCTCTCTCCCCTCTCTCTCTCCCTTCCTCCCCCCCTCGCCCTCTCGCTCCTCTCTCTCTCCCTCGCTCCCCCCTCCTCTCTCTCTCCCTTCCTCTCCCCTCTCTCTCTCCCTCTCTCCCCCCTCTCTCTCTCCCTCTAACTCCCTTCCTCTCCCCTCTCTCTTTCCCTCCTTCTCTCTCTTTTGTTCCTCCACTTCCTTCCTTCACTCCTTTCTTTCTTCTTCTGCACATCTTTTCTTTCTTTCTCTCTCCATCTTTTTCTTTTTTAATTTCTCTATCTCTCATGAGTTTTAATTTGCACAATTTTTCACAATAGCAGTAAATTATTGTACTTTCTCTTGTAATTGTATCCATTTTATCTTTTGACCTTTTGAGTCCATAAAATTGCATGAAATCTATAAATTGCTCCATCTTCTTCATCAATTGAACCTTTTGTCATTTGAACTTTTTATTATCTCCTCTTTATGCCTAGTAATACTTTGTGTTAAAGTCAGTTCTGTTTGATACTAATGTAGTTACAGAGATCGTTTTTGGTTGGGTGTTTCCTGTGTATATCTTTTTTTCTGTCCTCTTATTTTCACCTTACCTTTTAGATATATTTCTCATAAATATCTTAAAGCTGGATTTTTTTAATCCCACCAGTTAATTTTTGCCCCTAACTTGAGCCTTTATTTCTTGATATTTTTGTCCTTTTAACCAAAACACTTCACTCATTAGTGTGTATATGTAAAGAGTTACAAATATAGATACAGAGATTAGATGTTGTTCATGTCGTGGGAGGATCCTAGTGATGAGAAATTCAAGTTGAGCATTAACATGAATTAATTTTGTATAGAATATTCATAATATCCATTTACTATTGACCTCTGAAAAGTATCCACATTCAAATAGCGATGGATAGGAGAGAATGAACTCTCTCCTGGGAAACCATTGCTGATATTAGTCCATTGAGGTGAGTATATCTGCTTATAGAAACCACCTTTACAAAATTGAAAGTAATGTTTTAATCTTCTCATGTTCTGAGATAATGGAGAAATAAAGTTAAGTCTAAATATCATAGAATTTGGAAGCTAAATTATCTGAGAAACAATGACTATTTTCATTAAAACATCAACAATTAAATAGTATAATTATAAAGGAGGCAAGAACAGCAATTTCTGGTGACACACAGTGTTAAGAGTAAAACATAGAAATGAATACATGTGTTTAAAACCTTAGTAAATGTTTTATTGCCCTGTGACAAAGTGGGAGAGTTTCGTGAATGGGAAATACTGTAGCACAGACCCTACTATATCCTCCTGGCAGCATCACGAGGGCAGGAGTGTCTGCTGGACAAAAGAGCTTCCAGTTGTCCAGTGACCCAGCATTTAGGACCTCAGCATGCCTAGATCACTTTCCACTCTAGCTGCAAAATAAAGGTGCAAATGGAGTCTCACTAGTTTTATATAAAAAAAAGTGATAGAAGCTGGTAGAGATTAAAACGTTGCACCTTTTGTGTGATCAATTTAACACTGAAAATGTATTGGGAAGAATCACTGTAATGAGTTAGATAAAGTACCCAGAATTTTTATAAACACTGTTCAAGTGTTAAAAAAAGAAAAAAGCATATGGACCAGGCTGAGAACAGCAGCAGGAAAGAGAAAGCAGGTTGTTTTCTGGTTCCGTTTCCCATCGGTTATGACATTGCTTTCCTTCAAGAGCAGCCGCCTCCGTTCCCATAATTACCTTCCTGTACTGACATTACCGGGGAAGTCTCTGCGCAGTTTCACTCTGCCACAGGAGAAGCTAAATGGACGTGACACCGGATCCTTGCCAGCTGATAGTGCTGCCGATACCCAGCACACAACCTTCTTTCATGACCTTCTGCAGACCAGTTTTTCAGGCTCTCTGTGCGAACTTCCTTCCCCTTGCCGTTTAATAGAAGCACACAAGGAAAGAGATATATATTTTGAAAAGCCCAAGACATGTCTCTTTGGAAAATACGAACAAAGCTTAACTTCTCAACACTCCATTTCAATTCAATCTTTTAGCATATTCTGAATGGGTACTTACTTGTAGTTTCTAAACATTATACAAGATTAATACATCACATTTGTGTAAACAGCATTAGCTGATATACATGCTTTAAAGAATGTATATCTTTTTAGATGAGAAACAGTGCCACACCACTTTATGATAAGATAAATTCTGAAAATATTATTATAAAAGTTTTGTTTTTACCCAAATAATCATAGCTTAGGATAGGAGAGAATGGCATGGTTTGACTGGTGTTACTCTTCTTTCAGCTGAATTTTTGCACGTGCTGTTAATATGGGACTTTCGAATTTGGTCAGTGTCTATGAGACCAGATCTTCTAAAGGCATGTTCTTACTCAGAAAAATTCTTGAGATGCCACTTTCAAAGATAAAAAGTACACGCCTTTGAAAATTTGTGTGCATGTGTGCACCTGTCTGTACACATGTGCACTCATAGATGTTTAAATTCTCTCACTCTCCCTAAAGAAGTTGGAAACAGTCACCAGAGTCCAAATGCCAGATTTACGTCTAAAAACATACATTGAATTTAAAGATAATAAATAAAAGCTCCAAGGAGAATTCAAGCCAGATTTGTTTAATTCTATGCCACATAAATATTGAAAATAAAATAGCACTCTCTCCTTCCTCTTCTTGAGTAACATAATCTGATCTAGTCTTTTAAATTCTTCCTCTAGAACCAGCAAGCAGTTGCCCATGTGGTGAGCCAGGCATTAGGAAAAGCACCCAGAGGGCTCTGCAGACTTTTCATTATCACCATATCTCTTTCATTTTGCCAAGAATATGGGCATCATTTGAGCTAAATGTTTTCTGTTGCTATAACCAAGAAACCCAACTCAGATTAATCTAAGAACAATTTTAAAAAGAGGTAAGACCTGGCCCAGGTCTCCACAGTGTGAACAGGCAAAGATTCCCCTGAGCCTCAGCTCTGCTGCCTTGGTTGAACCTTTTCTCTGTATCACTGGTCTAAAAAGTAGCCTCAGCAGATCCAGCTGCTCCTCCTCCCTGCCCCTCCTCCCTGTCCCTCCTCCCCTCTCCCTGTGCCTCCCCCCACCCCTGCTCTTCCTCCTCCCTGCCCCTCCTCCCCTCCCCCGTCCCTCCCCCACCCCTGCTCCTCCTCCCTCCCCCTCCTCTTTATCTCCTGTCCCTGCTCTTCCCTCCCCCACCCCAGCTCCTCCCCCCCAGCCCCTGCTCCTCTCCCCACAACACTGCTCCTCTCCCCCGGCCCCTGCTCCTCCTCCCCGTGTACCAGAGGGAACAGCAGTTCATTTTGTAGAGAGAGCGAACACCATTCCAGGGCTGAGTCTTATTGGCTCTGGCAGGCTTGATTTGGGCTAATAAAAGTTATGAATAAGATATTCCACATCCTTATCTTCCTATTAATCTTTGGATTCCAACGTGTATTTTTCAGTTACAGTCCATCTCCTGTTAGGCTCACCATTCTAGGTGCTCAGTGGTTACACGTGGCTGCTGGCTGCTGGCTGCTGGCCGCCACCCTGGATTGTACCAGTATAGACCACAGAAGGCTATGAAGGAGTATAAGAAAAAAAGAAAATGTGGCAGGATTTCAATTGTACCTACATCTTCCTGGCAGCTGGGTGGAGCGTGGACTTGGAACAAATCACATTAAATTATTGAATTGAACAGAGGGGTGTAAGTTTGAGATTCTCAGTTGGGGTAGGGAGTAATAACTAAAAGATCTGTTTCTCTGAAGCTTTTCCCCACAATACACTTACTAAGTTGCACTGCTCAGGAAAGTGCTTTACTTGTTTCTCTGTTCTCTGATGGCCGAGGCTGAGTGAAGGACCTCAGAAAGCACATGTGCAAAGTAGAGCTTAACCGTCTCCATCCAGGGCCAGCAGGCATGGGGAGTGGCCAGGGAGCCATGGGCCAGGCCACCTGCCCTGGGAGTGGCCCACACGGCAGAGTGCTACTAGCTCGGGTTCAAACCACAGGGCTCCAGTCTGCCTCTCCTGCTGCCCAGAACTCTCTTTGCCTTGAATACTTCTCCATCACAAGATTTCTCGTAGCCTTCCATCTACACACGTACCACTTAGTAACTGCGTGGCATTGGGAAAGTTAGCTATCTTTTTCAAACTTAGCTTCTAAACTGTGAAATCATATAAGAATGTTGGCTCCATGCCATGCTTGTCGGGGTTGGTATGAGCGACACATCAGGTACACACAGTTCTCAGTGTGGTGCTTGGCACGTACCAGGTGCTCAGGATGATTAGTATCAGCGCTTTTTTTTCTTTGAGACACTCTCACTCCGTCACCCTGGCAGAGTGCCCTGGTGTCATTTTGCCTTGGCCTGCCAAGTAACTGGGACTACAGGTGCCCACCACTATGCCCGTCTAGTTTTTCTACTTTTAGAAAGGAGATCTCATGCTCAGGCTTCTCCTGAACTCCCGATCTTCAGTGATTCACCTCCCAGAGTGCTGGGATTGCAGGCATGAGCTGCCCACCTGTTAGTAGTGGTCTTATAGTGGCAGTGGTGGTGGTCATAGAAAATCCAAGGAATTATACATTTGTGTGAAAAATGTTCTTAGAAGGTAATCTGTAAGTGAAAACCCATCCATATGTAACTCAAAGTTAATGTTGATTGGGAGAGAAGAGATAGCTTCAAAACATTTCAGTGACAGCACATAATGCAAGACGTTGTGAATGGTCTTCACGCTCTGGATTCAACCACAGAAATGTGAAGATGTTCGTGAACTGGATTCGCAAAGAATCTGGAAGCAAAGACAGGTGGAAATAAAAGGCATAACACTACTCGGAAAATCGTAAAGACACACCTGGCACTTGTGTCCTCCAACTAGATAACCCCATGCTGTCCCCGGCTGTCTCCCAGGCCCCATTTAGGGTCTTGGTGACGTCACCACCCCATAGGAGATGGTGTGTAATTCGTTCCCAGTCATGTGACAGCCTGTCCCACCCAGTGCAGTGTCTCCATGAGTCAAAGAAACGCGTTCTGGGCCCCTTTCCTTCAGCATCACGTTGTTTGTGGGAGGTGGGGATAATCCCTGCTCTACTTGCTGCTAACATCTTTGAGGCAGAAGTGTTTGGAGGGTGCGATTGGTTCCTCACAGGCTCGGTGTCTCTGTTTGTTGGGGTTCCATCAGATTTCTGCATCCTTGTAACAATAATTTCCAAAATTAAATTAAGGTAACTGCTGTAAACATGAACCAATGAAGAGGCTGAGTGAAGCAGTTGTGCTGGATCGGAAAGCCCCCAGTGAGGACGTCTGGCCCTGGGTCCAGGTGGAAGCCAGAATCAGGCTCTCAACAGAGATGCCTGGTCCTCCTCCTCCTCTTCAGAAGTGCTGTGTGGTCAGGAATGGATGGTTTGAATGAGAAGATCTCTGTCCCTGTTTCTCTCTGTCTCTCTGTGTCTGTTTCTCTCTGTCTCTCTGTGACTGTTTCTCTCTGTCTCTCTGTCCCTGTTTCTCTCTGTCTCTCTGTGTCTGTTTCTCTCTGTCTCTCTGTGTCTGTTTCTCTCTGTCTCTCTGTCCCTGTTTCTCTCTGTCTCTCTGTGTCTGTTTCTCTCTGTCTCTCTGTGTCTGTTTCTCTCTGTCTCTCTGTCCCTGTGTCTCTCTGTCCCTGTTTCTCTCTGTCTCTGTGTGTCTCTCTGTCTCTCTGTGACTATCTGTGTCTCTCTTTCTGTCTCTGTGTTTCTCTCTATTTCTCTCTGTGTCTCCATCTATTTTTCTCTCTCTCTCTCTCTCCTGGTAACCTAAGTTCTAATATAAAAAAGTCGAAGGTTTTCACCTTTGTTTACCATGACAGCAAAGACACAGAAGTGGGCATTTACTTGGGAAAATCATCACAGGAGATGAATCTAATTAACCTGCATCTGGATTCACCATAGAAAGATCAAACGCTTTGGAATCAGAAAAATTGCACAGGAATTTGGCGAGTTACTTACCCTCTCTTGGGCCTCTGCTTCTGCAAAGTAGAGATAATAAGTCCTGTCTTTCAGGATTGTAAAGATGAGCGGTAGGTAAGAAAACCGATGTAGTTTCCCAAGGTGTGGCTTGGTGTGTAAGCTGTTTTGGTACAATTGATGATTTTAGATGGCACAAGGATGATTTCTTTCAATTTTTCACATGTAGTTAAATATTCATACATTTCTTCATTTATGACAAATGATACTGGCTTCCTATGTATGTGTGGTAAGATTTCTTTTTTATTTTGTAAGATTTCTTTTTCATTTAAATGAAACAATGAGTCTATCACCCAATGGTACAGGGGTACACAGATCAAGGCCCTGTGTGATGAGCTGAAATTTGAAAAATATTGAGATTTATGACACATGTTACCCAGGCCCTGATGCCGGGTATTTGGTCCCTGGCCTTATCTTTGCTATGACTGTACAGAGGCAGTATCTGGAGTCTGTCTTCAAAGGTTGAGATACTGCCAGATTGATCCCACTCCATGTGGGTGCTGCCATGGTGCCTGCCCCAGTGACCGGGGCCCCATGCAGATCTTGGCTCCAGGAGACGCCCAGAGTCACAGTAGCAGCCAGTAGGCTTTTGCTCTGAGTCAAGTGAATAAACAGCGACTGTTACCCAGGCTCTGTAGTGTATTAATGGACAACTCTCATGACAATTCAAATACTTGACCCAAACTGTAGGGAGTCCCCAGGAAGTTACATGTGGGCACAGGCTCTGCCTCTGTTGGCACCTTGCTCAGCCCGGTTGCACACACACATCCTATATGCACATGTACACACACAGACACAATATGCAGACACAATACTGTATATGGAGCACACACAAAATACTCACACACAATACGTGTGCACAGTACACACTAACAGTCCAGGAACTTAGAACCACTGTGTCTTTCAAGACCTGAAAAATCACTTTGTCTAAGAGACCCTTGTGGTGCACACCAAGACCCCAGACAGGGAGAAACCAGATGACTCCCCAGAGTCCTGTCACTCACTGGGGTTTGACTATTACCTAATTTTAGTGAAGTATTTCTTCTATTCTGACTTCAGGCATACACAAAACTCTACAAGTTATAAAAATGTGAGCGGTATAGTTATTAAGCTTCATGAAATCCATTTTATCAGCTATTTTATCCCTAAATGCTATTTTTTTGGAGCAAAGAGTGATGGAGAAAGAGCACTCAGGGACCACATTACAGAGCTGGACAGCCTCAGATCAGGGTGACTTACAAGCCACATTAAGGGATTTGACTTTACGGGGGGGACTTGAAGAGACACTGACGTGTTTTAAACAAGGGATAATCTGTTCCCTGTGTTTTGAAAGGGCCACTTTTTCAAAGAGGGGGGCTTGGTTAGAATGAAGTGAGACGGGCAGAGGAAGAGTAGGAGCTGGCTTCTCTACTCCAGATGGCAGAGAAGTCTCCATAGGGAAGGAGAGCAGTGCTCAGGTTAGAGAGACCTTTCTGACTAGAACCGGCAGGGCCTGGTGATCATTACGTCCATGTGGGAGGTGATAAGGCAGGATGAGGCTTCCGTGATAGCACTTTACATGGTGTCACCGAGTCCTCTCAGCAACTCATCGAGGTTGGCGACATCATTCTCATTTTATAGTGGGTGATCCGGATTTTATTATGTCTAGAAGAACCTGTCTGTGGAGCCAGCTTCAATAAACAGAGGTGTAGAAGACATGCTTCACAATCGTTCAATTTCATTCAGTTGAATTCAACACTGATGCAAAAAAGAGGAATGCTGAGACACGGAGATATCATTCCTTTTCCTGGAGTTAATGCTCTGATAAGACAACATCACACTGTGACTTTTCATAAGCTTAATGTCTTAGCCACGGACGGTTTCTCAGAACGTTCTTCAACTGTTGTTAAAAGTAAATTCATTTCTACACGTGACAATATACTTCTAGAAAGCGGTATGAAATCATGTTAGTAATAAGAAAATGAATCTTTTTAAGAGTAGAATATAATTGTCTCAACACAATAACTAAGAAAATGACATAAAGGCTATGTTAACCAGTTGGATGAAAATATTTCAAATTGTATATGAAAACACCACACTGTACCCCATGATTGCATTAATGTACACAGCTATCATTTAATTAAAAAAAAAAAAAAAAGACTAGACCTAGACCTAGTAAGACCTTCCTCACCACTCCACATTGTGGTGTGGAGCAGTAAGGAAGACTGGAATACCTTTTATTTGCCACAGCTCCTTTCTCCAAGCCGTTCACACTTGTGCAGGTGCTCATGTGGTAACCTCAGTTGCAGGAATCCTATTGTGCACGTGCGAACGGCTAGGGGAAAGGAGTTCACGCATCACTAGCGCCAGCCCCACCAACAAGGTTGGGTTCCCCTGTCAGGTTCCAGAAGAAGATGACTTAACTACATTTGAGTAAATGTAGATTGTTGTATTATACTTAATAAAAATAAGACATCCCCTGGAAAAAAAAAATCAAAACCTAAAATGGAACTCAGAGTTCCTCTATTCCATTCATCCACAAACACACATACAAAATATGAGATCTGACAAATAAGTTCGTAAACTTGCCTCTGCGCCTTATGTTGGCAGCACAGTACAAACAGCTGGGTGAGGTTCCATGGCCTTGGTGTCCCAGCTGTGTTCCTGTGGACATGTGCGGTGTCTTGCTGAGTGGCGTTCATTATTGTTGCCTTGTGTTTTTGTGTACTAGCACAAGAATGTCGGACTTGAATTAGAGCAATAACAGACATGGAATTTCCTGTTAAACTTGTCAAGAGTGAAAGTGAAATCAGGGACATGCTAGTCCGAGTTTATGGGGACAGTGCCATGGAGAAAACAGCAGTGTACAAATGGAGAGAAAGTGTCGCTGATGAGGAGAGGTCAGATAAATAATTATCGGAACACCCACTCTACTCACCTGGTTTGGCCCCTATTGACTTTTTTTTTTTACCCCCAAATGAAGGAAATATTGAACAGAAGCTATTTTGATGACCTTCGGGACATCAAGGGTAATACCGTAATAGCTCTGATGGCCATTCCAGAAAAAGAGTGGACAAGGCACTGGCTTTGGTGCACAGCTCCCCAAGGTGGGCACTTTGAAGGTGACTTCAATGAAATCCATCAGTGAAATGTGCAGCACTTTTTCTAGGATGCGTCTGGAACTTACTAGTTAGACCTCATGTATGTGAACTTTTTACCTCGTGTTTATAAAACAACCCGCCACGCGATATCAATTAAGAAACTGCAACATAGATATCTTTGTGAGTTCAATGTCCTAAAACAATTACTTCTTAATGGCTTGTAGATGACCTAAATGGATTAAATAGGGCCATCAACAAGCCAGTAACTCAACAAATTTTCAAGAGAACGCCAAGTAAGCTTAACTATCTGACTTCTTTCAGTGAAAAGAAACAACTTAGGAGGTTTTGTGCACTCTGTTGTAAAATAAATTCATATTACTCACTCTGACCAACTCTCTATAAGAACCCCCAGTATAGGGAATCGAGATAGAGATGTATTTGCAGATTTGGTCAATCTCAGTTTTTTACACTGTACATTTGAAACTGGAGAGGTGTTGTCAGTACTTCAAGGCCATTTAGAGGACACCAGAGTCAACTTCATGGTGAACCGTGCTGGGCTGACACACCAGTACCTTTGCTGAGTGCCTATTTTAAGGCACAGTGGAGTGAACTCCGTGTCATAATCACAGCCCTGAAGAGTGGAATGGCATTCAGAGACTGGCTGTTGAAATAACTTAATGTATCATATTTACCATGCTTAACAATAAAATGCATTACTGACCCCACTCCCCAACAGTACGCACTTACAGTGAACCTCGGAGAGATTACCCTTCAGACTCACTCTCTGCGCTGCCCTGCCCTTTTACCCTAAAACACGAAGCCTCACTCCAAATACGATGTCATCCAAATTCTTCATTTCAGTGTAGAAGTGGATAAATATGAGTGATGTGCATCAGAGTCTACCTCAGACTTTTCCAAAAAGGCCTTAACTTTGTTCTGTTTGTATGATTTCCTAGTGAAATGCGCTCTTGCCTTTGAGTCCTAGACTAGAGAACACGCACACGATCCCAGCCATCCACTCTGGAAATAACTCAGTTCCCTGACAGCGTTCCCATGATTTTGTTTCCATAATAATCAAAGTCCCTGACACACACGTGAAGGTGCAGCTCGGTGAAAATTGGGCTGGGCAGGGAGAGGACGTGTAAACTCACACTGTCTGGGTAGAGTGCTCACTATCTCAGCGACGGGAGACTCATAACTTGGACTCAATCTGCACAAAAAGCAAAGTATGCAGATAAAACACGTATAACCTCTAGTGTTCTGAAATTTTTAAAAATGGCTAAATAAATAAATAAGGAGATGGATTTTTCAGCTTGCGCTCACTTTCCCCGTCTGTTCTGTGTTTAGGGTCAGCGTTAGAGGCAGGTGCCCTGCGTCAGGGAGAGATTCTCGCAGGGATTATTAAAGCCCGTGTATTAAATATATTCCGTATGCCTTCTCTTCTCCACCCTCCTTCCTTCCTGCCTTTATCACTTGGTTCAAAATAAGATCCCAAAGACCCTCTATTTGACACCCTAAATGTTAGATTAAAAACAAAATGTTTGCAAATTATTCAAACCCGCTTCTAAAAATTGCCGTCTGATTTATCCCTAACTCTATCTTCAGGAGAAGTTCCTGGAAGGAGATGTGATCTTTCCGAACACAATCTTCATGGATTTAATAACCCCCCTCAAGACAGGAGATCTTTTCTCTCATGTTCCATTAGTACCTAAGGATTAACGTAGCTAAGTATATTTTATACTGCCCTTCTCTCTAGCTTCAGTGTCCTAACTGTTGATTTATACTGAAGTCCAAAGGCCTGAAAATAACAGAGATGTTATTATGCTTACAGGCTCGGAAGTCAAGATGACCATGAAGGGTCAATGTCCCCTGTGTCTGGACAGTCTAGCTGGGCAGAGAGCAGGAGGGGAGATGCAGGCACGCACAGGGTGGTGGACAGAACCATGGAACAGAGACGTTGAGATGATAATGGAAGTTAACTTGGGACCACGGGAGGCACGCCCATGGAATTAATACCTAGGAAGGAGTTGCTCTTAAGTTTTAAAAATTATTACAAGATACTAACAATAAATGGGCAACCTAAATTATAGTGTGTAGGGAAGCACTTTACTCAGTGATATAAAGAAAAGTGAGGAAGAGATTTCCATGACAGTAGGGACATAACCTTCGTGGGGACCGAGTCGGGGGGCCCTGACCTGTGCGGGGACTGCAGGGGCCTGACCAAACTCAGTACCCCACACTCACATGTGTGCCTTACATGCGTTTTTGTGCCACACAAAATAACTTTTTCAAAAGCTTATTGCAAGAAACATCCCACAGCAAGGTGGTGAGGAAGGCACCGAGGGGGTGCCCACGGCCCTGGGGCAGGGCTTCTGCTGTAGACGCTTTCTTGCTTACCCTACAATGGCAGAACCCGCTCAGGCAGGATGGCTGTTGCTCATCAGGAGGGAGAAGCCAGTGACATCCACCGAGAGAGGGGCTTAGCACGGTGACAATTATAGCACAGCAGGAAGGGCAGCGTGAATGACCTCATGGCCACACAGACCGTTGCAGTTAGGTAACCAGGCAATGAAAACACAACAAAGTGAGGCTCTGGGAGATACCACTAGCTGGAAGCCAGGGTCACGGGGGCCTCATGCACAAGCCAGATGACCACCTGGCATCGAGTAAATGGAACTAGGGAAGCTCCTCCAGGAAGGGGCTGTACTTGGAGGAAAGCTTTCAGCCAGGAGAGAAATACAGCACTGCAAGGCCCTATTAACAAAGACAAAGTGATGTATGCAAAAATACAAAAGCAAATGTTGGAGAACACAGCAAACACTGACGTGCAGTGCAGTTTCAGCTTTGGGAATAGTGTGTGTTCCTGTGTTGTGCGTGTGGTAGACACGGTCTCTGTATGACGTGCGCGTAGTGGTGATGGTGTGTGAGTGTGTATGTGGGGGGTGGGGGTGTAGGTAGGGGGGTGTGGTCTTTTTATGTGCCTTGTGCAAGCATGGTGTGTGTGTAGTTCATAAAGGTGTGTAGAGTGCACGTGTGTGTGTGTGTGTGGTGTGTGTATATTCTGTGTGGTGTGTTAGCCTGGCTGTGTATGTAGGGGAGTCAGGTTATGGTGTGTGTGTTGTGCGTGTACGGTCTATGTGTGTGTTTGTGGTGGGTGGGGTGTAGAGTATTGTATGCTCTATGTGTGTGGTGTGTTAGTCTGTGTGTGTTGTGTCTGCACGGTCTGTGTGTGTGTTGTATATGTACAGCCTGTGTGTATGTGGTGTGTTGTGTGTGCACAGCCTGTGTGTGTGTGTGGAGTTGTGGGGAGGACACTCTGCCGGGCCTGGATGAGCTCTCCTGCATGATGAAGTGTGTCTGAGGAGGAATGTTCCCGCCCCTGAAGGCAGGACCCCGGAGCCAGAGACAGCAGCCAGAGTGTATTCCCAGAGAACGCGCCAGCAGGAAGGAGGAGGGCCTGCCCAGGCTAGACAGAGTCACTGAAGACAACGGTGAGCAGAACTGGAGTTAAAGACCCTTTAGAAGACAGTTAAACTCCCAGTCACACTGGTAACAGTAAAGGGGGTGACCGCGTTAGAGTTTATAAAGAATACGTGATGAAATGTGAAGGGCTCCTTTGAAATCACTTCTGCAAAGCAAGGGACTTGAGCACAGCATCTCACTACCTGCTAATGATTGATTCTGTCACTGTCCCTGGCTTAGTAAGAGTTTTCATAATTCAAATTTGGTTTGATGACTAGAGTTTACCGAACCATGGTAATCATTTAATAACTTAAGCTCTGTTTGATTATCAAATTTGAGTAGATGTCTATAAAAAAAACAATTAAGAGGAGATAGAACATTTCTATACATCTTCCTGGAATAAACGGCAGGTTTTGTTTTGGCAACATGAGGAAATACACCAGAATCACTTTAAAATTAGCCAGAGTTATGAACATGAAAGCCGGCAGCTGGAGGAGGAAACCCCCAGCCTTTCTTGTTTAGACACACGGATCCCAGCTGTGTTGACTGCAGAGGGAAAGGGACAGTGAAAGGCTGCTGGGTTCCTGCCAGAGAAGTAAATGGAATCTCCACATTCCCTGTATTGCCGTGGCCAGCTTGACTTCCATTCATAATGTATTTAGTTAATGCAAATAAAATGACCTACCCTGGCTCAGATGAGTAACGGAATTAATGACCAGACTCTGAACGTCAGAATTGTCAGCCTCCTCAGCTCCATCGCAGATGCTCGCCGTTTCAAGTTCAACTTCTAAAAGCTCTTTGGTTTCTCAGTCTTCGATTCTGGGACACCAGTTCCCGCCTCTCTCAGATTTCAGTGTGCGGCTCTTTCCCGGCGATCCCTGTAAAGGAAACGCCCAGGGACACATTTTCCCGACTTCCTAGCCCTGCTTTCCAGCTGGAATCCTGAATCCAATTAGGAGTCTATTAAAATGTGTGTAAGTGGCTGGCACTGCAGCTCGCCGCCTTCTCAGAGCACGGCCACACGTCCGAGCTTCCAGAACTGCTTCCACACGGCTGTGCGGATGGAATGCTTAGACAAACCATCATTTTCAGATCTGATATCTATGCATTTGGTGATTTTTTTTTATGACAACTTACCATATCTTCCAGTTTCATTTCAAATAAAGGTTCTTGAATTTCAAACTCATATATTTTCAGCCACATGGGAGAGCAGTCAGCGACTCTCATTTGTAAAACAGAAATGGTGTGATGACAATGCATCGAGTGATCAGGGCACTAAAGTAAAGGCGCTGTAGAAGACAGTCACTGGGCAGTCACACTCACTTACAGAACGTTCCTAAAGGCTTTCAGGCCAGTAGAACTGTAACTGTTTGCAAAGTGCTTTGCTCATGCTGAATTGTCGCTGAAAAATTTTTCCTAGACCCTTCATTAATACTAATATCCTTCTACCTGTTCAAAATAATATCTTCATCTCCAGTTTCAGAGCATCAGAACAAAGAGGTTTCCAGATCTTAATGAAGATGGATAGTCATTACTTTTAAAAACATAAATAAAAGCATAATTTTCCTTTCATGACTGTGACTGCTCAGAAAGGGAGAAGTTTTGTTCGGTTTCAGTTTAGAACTGTGTACCTACAAAGAGAGACCCACATTAGCTTGGAAGGCCAAGGTCAGCCCACTCTGCTGGAATTATGTGAAAAGCCCAGGTGGTATAAACAGAAACCCTTACAGGATGCCTCAGACGTGTGTAGTTGATGAAACAGCAAGATTGAATTTGGCATGCCATATTATTATGGCCTCCATACAAAGAATCATTTTGTTCTAAACCATCAGAGACTCACTTGTGTCTGTAGGAGGACATAGTCCACATTTTTAGCTGGCTAATAAGCTATCTTCAACCAACCTTTCCTACATTACTCTCCAAAACCTCTTTATAGACCCTACGTCACTCAGATTGTCTTTTGAATGTGTAGGAACCCCTAAAATTAAGGGTAGAGACATGCTTCTGAGTGTCCATCCTGATCCCCAGATCCCACTCAGATTTTCAAATCCATTTTAACCTCTGTATCCACCGAGAAGTCTTCCCTAAGGAGTTTAATTGGGTAACATGCTCGCCTTTCCTTAAAGCACCCTAACACGCATTGTAAGTGTCCTGTGACATTGTGCATCACTGAAACCTGCACTGCTGCTATTTGCAGAGATAGCTTCCTTCCCTGAAAAGCCACACCCCTTAGAATCACAGTTAGAATCTGGTCTTTGCTATACACTGAACGTTCCATCCTTGCATGTACTAGATGCTAAACAAATATTTTCTTTATGCTAATGCCTCATCTTCAAGCATCTGTTTTACACCCTCCCTCCATGTCTATAATTAGAAATCAAACCCATTCTCCAATACCATCTCCTCCAGGGGCCCCTTTATTGATTCTCCAAAACTGAAAGTAACCTGAAAGTCTGATCCAGGTCATCCAGGACAGTTGTACCTCAGCTGTACCCTGTACTACATTCAGGGTTGGGACTCCTTTAGGTCCACAGAATAGATGAAGTAGAAGCAAGATTGTAAGAGAAATCAAACAGGAGCTAGAACATACAGTGTAGACTAATTCCCAGAAAAGGAGAGAGGCAAGGCGGTGTGTCAGGTAGGATTGAGGGACTAAGGAGAGACCCTGTTTGACAGCACAGAAGGAGCGACAAGGGTCCCTGAAAGGCTGATGAAAGGGAGATCGATCAATTCAAAACACTCTCCAACATTCAAAAAGTTTTGCATTTGTATAAATATGGAATAACTATGTAAAAGGGGCTGCAGGGAAAGCACTGTCATCGGGCTGTGTCACATTACATGGGGTGCCCCAGCATAACCTTCACTCACACTGCAGCAGGAGCTAGTCATGAAGGCTGACCCAACTCCCACTGACCCACTCCCTGGCCACCACCTCTGGTTGTTAAATACCTCCCAGGAATCCAAGAACAGTAGGTACAAACAGACTTAGATGACCAAACTGAGGTCTTCCTAGAGAATTCCTCACTGAGGGTTTACACGTTCCTCAAGTTAAAGTGTACAATCAATCTGAAGCATTTAGTAATCACAGAAGTTCACAGGAGAGTCCCAAATACAGGCTGGAAAGTTATACCGTATCAAATGGCTAAAACCCAGAAACCTTGATAATGATTTCACCTTTTCTGATCACCCCAAGAGGAGACTGATTATGTGACAAGATAGAAGAATGAGATGTCCCTAATGAGGTTCCTTCGTGTTAAAACCAGTCAAGCATTTTGACCTTAGCAAGTAGTTTGCTGGACGACCAGGCTGGTCCATCAATAGCTACAATTAAGCATTTTAGTATTCATACTTTTAGGGGTAGATAGCCAAAGGATTAAGAATGGTTTGAAAAAAGCAATTTCTTACCAGACATCAGAGAAGCTGTGTGGATCCATGATTTCAAACTAATTTCCCCAAGTGCGATTTATTTTCACCTTTCTGGGAATGTAGGATTTCAAGGGAAGCTCTGCCATTGTCCCTTGAAAATGCAGTGAGGCCTGTGACCGGCTTCTGGCCAGGAGAATGGAGGGAAGCGATGGCAGCAGCTGCTGAGAACATTCCTGAGACTCCTGGGCTGGTCAGGATGCCGCGTGGTCCTGTCAACAGCTGCAGGATGAAGGGAGCTGGGCTCTCCCGGAGAGACACTGCACGGGAGCAGTCAGCCTTCCTGGCTTCTGCACAGAGACCTTCAGTTTACTTGTTTTAGCAACATCTTTGGCCCTGCCTCATCTGTACCACCTTTTATCCATTTCTCTGTCATTGCTGCTGGCCTGCTGCCAATACTGGTATCAATATTGTGAGGTAATGTGATCAGTGGGGACCCCAACCTTCTGGGTGATAACCAGTGTTGTGGGGGGCAGGTGACTACGAGGAGTACTAAGTGGGCTCTTTGGGGTGTGATCATAACCTTAATGACCTTTTCTGTACATGAAGTAGAGAAATGTGGCCCTGAGGGGAGAAAAGGGGACAAAGGTAGCTGACGCTTTATTAATACGGTAATGGCTGTTAACACACTACAGAGAACATCTTTGGGAAGACTGTATGGTCTGCAGCGTTTAAATTGTGGCTAGCTGTTGGCTTCCCAGCGTCACAGCTGCTCTGTGTTTCCTCCAAAGAGCTGCTCTTTGCTTTTTCAGCCTTGGGCTGGGACATGAGAGGCAAAGAAGGGACAACCCTGCTTTGAGAAAGTTCCTGATCTGACAGAGGGGCAGACACTGTTACTGCAGTGTCTTTGCTGAGCCTAATCCTGTACTGCATTTTGCTTTTTCAATTTCCTTGATATTGCTGCTGATCTGCTGGCAGCACCAATATTGACAAGGGAATGTGATCAGTGGGGACAGCGACCTTGACCTTAACCTTCTGGTGATAAGCAGGGTTGTGGGTGGGCATGTGACTTGCACCAGTCACGGTGGGAGGTGTCTGAGCCCACTCCGGCTGCTGTGCAGAGCAGCACACTCTGAACAACAAGGACACTGTTTCTCACAGCTCTGGAGGCCGTGCAGTCCAAGCTGCCACCAGATTCTCTGTCTGATGAAGCCCCATTTCAGGGTCACACATGGCTCCTCCTCACTGTGTCCTCATGGGGTGGAAGGGCCAGGGTGGCTCTCTGGGGCCTCTATACAATCCCATCCATGAGGGCTCTGCTTTCATGACCCATCACCCCCAAATGCCCCTCTTCCTAATTAATGACATCATCTTGGGGATTAGGATTTCAGCACACTGTGAGGAGGACACAGAGATAGGGATCACAACAGGAGGAGCTCTAACAGGGAAAGGTGGAGCCCAGGGACAGGAGCTCTAACAGGGAGAGGTGGAGCTCAGAGCTCTAACAGGGAGAGGTGGAGCCCAGAGACAGGAGCAGAGAGCTGCTGAGGGCTGCTGCGTGGAGGGGAAACGCCTCACCTGCACCCGCAGGGCTGTGGGCATTTCACCTGGGGAAAAGCACAGGTCCTGATTTCCCCAACTCCGCCTAAGGGGGGCTGTCACTAGAGTCTTGGCTCTCATCTCTGAAAAAATTGTAGGGCAGGCAGCATCTTACCACAGCCCACTGTCCATCTCCCAGGCTGACTATGAGTTTTCAAATTATTGATCATAAATATAAAAGTCTAGGAGCACTGGGTGGCACTTTTTAGAAAATGCTCTGGCATGAACAACCAGCAGTCAGACGTTAGTCAGTAACTTCAGCCACCCCTTACTGGCACACGCCCCTCCCCACACGGCCTTAGCGACGGCACTTTTGTGAGGGCTGAGAAGCAGCGATGATGCCATCTTCCTCCTATGGGTGATGTGTTCCTGTGCTCCAGTTCCGAACAAGATCTTTTCACTTTTGGCCCTTTCTACTTTTCATCCTCACCAGTGTCTCTCCTCTGTACAGACCAATAGTAGCAAATAGAAAAGCAGGGCCCAGGCTAGCGTGGAGTGTGGCCCAGAGAAGGTCTCCAGCACCTGGGGAGAGAAACAGACAGTTCTATTTAACTTATATTTTGAGACTTGTTGGATACAAACGGGAACTCTTTACTTTGTTCTATGTTTCTGACGTTACTGCTGTCTCTGAATGCTTACGTCAGCGGTCCTCAATCTGTGGGTCGTGACCCCTTTGGGGGTCAAATGGACCCTTTCACAGGGGTCACCTAAGACCATCCTGCATATCAGATATTTGCATTATGTTTCATAACAGCAGCAAAATTACAGTTATGAAGTAGCAATGAAAATAATTTATGGTTGGGGGTCACCACAACATCATGAGGAATTGTATTAAAGGGTTGTGGCCTTAGGAAGGTTGAGAACCACTGGCTTATGTAGAGCCCTGCTCACGTAAAATCAGTTGAATTAAAGGTGTTCATTTGGAATAGGGTATTTTGATTACATTTCAATTATAAATCTTTCAGTTAAAAACAATTGTAATTATGTAACTCAAGAGGAGATTGACCTTGCACTATTTAAGACCAGATACAGCTCTCTTTCACAAGCTCCACCTCCATACGTTCCTCTCAAACGCTAGCATTTGGCTTCTAAAAGTTTATATTTTGTAAAGCCTGCAAATGTTTATATCAGTCCCTGAAGCATTTCACTCTCATCCTTTCTGCAGGGGAATTAAAGCATAAACTTTCCATGTCCACAAACATCATCAATTTATTAAGTAGAATGCTTTGTTAAGTTGCTATCATCCATTTTCACACTTTCTGGGGGGCTGATTTGTAACAGGGTATGATGGTGTTTGGAAGAAGGCAGCACGCAGTGTGCAGGGCTTGGCTTGGTGGGGGTGCTGGTGTTTGGGGTGGTGGCACCTGCCGTTCAATCTCCCAGGCCCATGAGGAGACACTGGGGTGTGTTGCACTCTCCAGGGAGCCCCTCAATCTGCCTGCACTTCTCCCTCTCCCCCTCACATCCGTGGGCAGGAAACCCCCGACACCAGGTCTCTAGCGTGAGGGGCCATCATGCTGCTGCTGGGGTAACTCAGGCTACTTTCTGTGTCTTTTTTTATCTCTTTGTCGTGGAATCCACCTACTCACACATTTGACAGTCACAGAGATTGTCTGTCCCTTCCTTTCCTCAGACCTGGCTCTTGCCGGCTACGTTCTGTCTTCAGGGAAGAGGTTTCTGCCTCGTGGTGGCAAATCAGAAGAGTGTCTGTTGGCCTTTGGGAGGTCACTTGATTTGATAAAAACCACCATTCACTCTTTAGGAAGGGTCTCGTGAGGCAGTAAGTCAGACACAGGAACGGCCTTCCCCACCCCATGACCATTCTCTACACTCAGATGACCGGCAGCACGACAGTAATGGATGCACCTCCACCAGCAGACCTGACCCAGGATCCACGTAGTGGACGCACCTCCACCAGCAGACCTGAGCCAGGGTCCACGTAGTGGACGCTCCACTGACCCAGGGTCCACGTAGTGGACACACCTCCACCAGCAGACCTGACCCAGTATACACGTAGTGGACGCACCTCCACCAGCAGACCTGACCCAGGATCCACGTAGTGGACACACCTCCACCAGCAGACCTGACCCAGGGTCCATGTGAAGCTACTTCTGAAATTCAGCTTCCCATCTGTACATTTCTGAGTGCCCGAGCTCATCAGCTGTGACAGAGGTACCAATGTGAACCCAGAATGCCTTGACTCAGGGTGAAAGCTACAGGCTGTCCGCAGACACTTTTCCCAGGGACGGAAGGTGAGGCTGAATCTTCCCACCTGTGTAAGGAGCTAAGTCCTGGTGAGAACCGCCTCTGAGCTGGGCACATCCAGTCTCGGGGGTGACTGACTTGGCAGAGCCCAAGGTGAGTGCAGAGAGAGTAGCCAGACCATCACTGCTCAGGGCACTGGACAAGTGGGGACACCCCCCTGAGGTGAAACTACTACGAGAATTGATGGCAGGGCCGGGCTGAATTTCCACAGGGACGTTTTTGTCAAGAGAGTCGCTGCCAGAAACCAGGTGCGTGGAGAGCCAGAGACCCGCACCACTGGGGAAGTGGTAGGAGCCTTTGAGGTTTCCTCCTGGAAAGATAAGGGTTTTAATGATTCCCTCACTCTTCTCAAAACCATTCAGGAAAAGTGATTTTGAACATTCCAGGTTCTGGATTAACTTTGGCCAGCCTGCAACCTCCTGAGGAGCTAAGTTTTACCAAAAATACTGGGTAATGACAATTATATTATTTAAAGGATCAAGTCATAATCAAAACATGTAATTAAATCAAAATGTTATTTTAGCCTCTCTAATTAACCCCACAGTCTTAAAGTGTAAATGCTGATGAAGGTGTGACGAAAAGGCCTTCTCTCACTTTGGTGGCACAGGTGTAAATTGTCATAAAGTTTTCTGACGTGTAGAAAATATGTTTTAAGAATTTTAAATGTATTAATATGCTAATTCAAGAAACCTATCTGGAAGAAGTAATTCTCAAGACACGGATCATAATTTCATGAATATATTCATGTGGCAAATAAAAATATCAAACAATTTTCAACTGTTGGAAATAAACTAAACGTATTATTGAACATCACATGACAAACCACACGCAATCATGAAAAGTGGGATTCGGATTTGTTCACTCAAAACACAAATAATCGAGAAAACAATAGAAACTGAGAGATAAAATAGAAATTTGTTATGTAATAAATGGGGAATTTTATATCAGAAATTAAAGAAAGATTATGACACTATACACATAGAAGAAATAAAGTATTCTCATATTTTTCTCAGATGGATTATATAGACACACACATATTTTAAGTATATATATGCATTAAACACTTACTTATTCATTTATTAGAAGAAAACACACAAACTTTAATATATTGGGAGTGGTGATGATGGTATTATAAGGCAAGCAGTAATACTTAGTTGTTATAAAGTAACAGATCAAAAATGTGTCTACATAAAATTTAACAATGTGTATACATATATACACACATACATCTGTCTCTTGTATGTCAGAAGATAGTTTGAATAAAGTTAAAAATGGCTAAAACCAAGAGATAATACACTTTAACACAAAGACGATATCTTCAAGATGAGACGAGAGCAAGATATTCCCAGCCTATAAACAGTTTTTACACATTAACTGGAGAAATAAAAATAATCCAATGAGAAAATGTTGCAAAAGACACATTCAAAGGTATGCTCACCATCCCCGACCATCAGAGAAATGCAAATCAAAACCACCCTGAGATATCACCCGCCCCCAGTGAGAATGGCCCATGCCACAAACTCTCAAAACTGCAGATGGTGGCATAGATGTGGAGAGAAGGGAACACTTTTACACAGCTGGTGGGCTGCAAACTAGTACAACTTTTTTGGAAGGAAGTATGGAGAATCTTCAAAGAACTCAAACGAGACCTCTCATTGGATTCTGCAATCCTGTTACTGGGCATCTACCCGGAAGAAAAAACTTGCACTAAACTATTTTTTTTTTCTTCTTCCAGATTTTATCCTCTTCATTGATGACACGCTCCTCCACAGCATCTTTAAACATCTCTTCACTAGCCATCTTGCGGTGGGTTGTTGCCCCTTTAGAGCAGCCCGACCATTGGCTCTCCTGCCTTTCCCAGGCACGTCACACACTCCTAGTTGTGGACACCTGAGCTCCGGCTTGTGGCCTGGGTACTCCCCAGACACTGTGTCTTTCTTTGCTGCCTCCTCCCCGCTTGCAGGTACTGAGGTCTGAGACGCTCTTGTACTAGGCTGTTTATCACCAGTCACTTTATAATCATGAAAATGTGGAAACAGCCTAAATGCCCACAAACCCAGGAATGGATTAACAAGCTGTGTACCATGAAGCACTATTTAGCCACTAAAAAAGATGAAAAGTATACAACTTTTGTATTAACCTGGACAGAAGTGGAACACATTCTTCTTAGTAAAGCATCAGGAGAATGGAGAAGCAAGAATCCAATGTACTCGATTCTGATATGAAGACAGCAGATGATCTAATACATATCCACGTAAGAGAAACTCAAGTCAATTCAAAAGGGGGTCTGGGGGAATGAAGGGAGGAGGGAGGGGGAAGGGGGTCAAGGTCAAGCGCACCTGTTGGAGGAGGGATACAATTATAAGAAGGACTTTACTTACCAAATGCAAACAGTGTAACCTAATTCTTTGTACCATCAGTGAACCTGAAACAATAAATTTAAAAAAGGTCATGCACATGAGAAATATAAACAGCTTATAAATATACCAGAAAGAAAACAGAACTCAATCTCACCTGCAGTAAATAACGGACGATTTCTGTTTTGGAGTTACAGGCCCTTTGTTTTTTCTGTCCATAGCATAGAATAAAATGATTACTGATAGACTCGACTGGGAAAGGTATGGACAGTGCATTTACAGTCTGAGAAAGTCTATTTGGCTCAGGGCAAGGTGTTGATTTTTATCAAATTGAGCTGAAATTTAAAATCTTCAATTTTGACTATAAATTTCTTCTTATAAGAATATATTTTCCTAAATATTCTTCAAAGGATGCACACTTCTTCAAGCATGTTTACTATAATGTTCTTTCTTTCTTTTTTTATTAAGTCATTTGTACATGGATCATAAATACATTTTTGCCATTATGGGATTCAATGTGTTGATTATTTGTACAAATTGGAGTGCTCACATCCTACTAACCAACATAGCCTTCACCTCATTTACCCGATTACATCATTAAGACATTTGTGTTCTACACCTGATAGATCCAACCTGTACTTGCAATATGCTCCATAGGTGTGGTCCCCCTACTGACCCTCCCGCTATGGACCCACATCCCTCCCTCCCCTTCCCTCCTTCTCTCCTTCATCCTAAGCTATAGTTGTGTTTCATTTTTCATATGCAATTGTGAGTGATTATAAATTGGTTTCACAGCAGTACTGAGTACATTGGATACTTTTTTCCCCATTCCTGAGATACTTTACTAAGTAGAATATTTTCCAGCTCCATCTATGTTATTTCTAAAAATAAAATGTTAATGAACCAAAACGTGTAAGAATAGAAAAATGGTTAAATAAGTCATCTGCTTATATATGCAGATAACTGAGAGAGGAATTTGTTATGGTAAAGTGCTAGCTGCATAACCCTAGGAAACCCCGTCATTGCAGTGGGTTAACACCCACAAATGTCTTTCTCTCTCATGCCCATCTCTGCTGGTCAGTATGTCTGCTGGGCAGGAGGCCTTGGTCAGGATGACTGAGACTCCTGCCGTCCTGTGTCCCTAATCCTCGTGGGTCCTGATCAGAGTGGAAGGGAAAGGAGCACGAAGGCGCACACAGACCACCCGTGGGTCTGGCCAGCAGCACTGTCCATGGCCCATCCCCCGGGCATGGCAGGGAACTCTGTCTCTCTCTGCCAGTTCTGGGAGCAGAGAAAGAAGGTGTCAGTTTCTTCCCTGTTCTGTCCTTTCTAAGAAGAGGAAGAAGAATAGGACGTTTTCCTCTCCCCTGCTCTCCTGTAAATAGTACCTTACTTTTGTGCTTGGGGATTCCTTGCCCCAGGAGAATCAACTGTTTCTTTGAGTTTCAGAAGGTTTCAGGAAGCACACCAGAGGTATCAGATTGCATAAGCCTAGGGTTTTCATAGGACCCCAGGGGAACAGGTAAATCCCTAACTGAGATTGGACCCTCAACCAACCTCGGTGTGTGGCAGCCGAGTTACAGTTAACATAAGACGGTTCAAAATGTAAAGAAACAGTTATGTTTCTCAAATTGTATGAAACATGCTGCTCTGAGTTTAGCAGGGCAATAGGGAGCTGAGAGAAAAGCTCACAACAGCGCGGGGTAAAAGTCTGGACGAATCAGTCAGAGAGGAGGCAGCAGCCGCCAGGTGTGGGGCCTCCACGGACTGATCCACCAGAGAGGAAGGAGGGGGAAGTAGCCAGAAGTTGTTCCCCTAAAATTAGTGTTTAATATCGTCCAAAGAAAAATATCCCAAATATCCCCCAAGTAAAATGTAGAAGAACTATTTGCCAGATTTCTTTTCTTACTTTCAAATCTTGTTTCCTCCAGGTCTCTGAACACGGCCGGGACGCTGCACGTGCCTGACTATTTCTGGTGCTGGGTTTCTGTGTGGCTTTAAAAGTGACAGACTGTGCCCAGAGCAGTGGTCAGCACACTGCAGCCCCAGAGCAGTGGTCAGCAGACTATGCCCCAGAGCAGCAGTCAGCACACTGCAGCCCCAGAGCAGTGATCAGTAGACTGTGCCCCAGAGCAGCGGTCAGCAGACTATGCCCCAGAGCAGCGGTCAGCACACTGCAGCCCCAGAGCAGCAGTCAGCAGACTGTGCCCCAGAGCAATGGTCAGCACACTGCAGCCCCAGAACAGCAGTCAGCACACTGCAGCCCCAGAGCAGTGATCAGTAGACTATGCCCCAGAGCAGTGGTCAGTAGACTGTGCCCCAGAGCAGCGGTCAGCACACTGCAGCCCCAGAGCAGTGGTCAGCAGACTGCAGCCAGAGAGCCGCAGAGGCCGGAAGGCCCTTCCCTTCCAACCATGTGGAGGAGCTGCGAGGAGATTCCCAGACAAACCTGAGAAGTGGCGGCAACTGGACCCCCCGGCTGTGTCAATTGTGCCTGGTACGCTGCGGCTCACGTCTGTAATCATAGCACTTTGGGAGGCCGAGGCAGGTGGATTGCTTGAGTTCAAGAGTTCCAGACCAGCCTTAACAAGAGTGAAACCCTATCTCTAATAAAAATAGAAAAAGTAGCCAGGTGTGGTGCCTCTATTCTGGAGGCTGAGACAAAAGGACTGCTCCTACCCAAGAGTTT
This sequence comes from Galago senegalensis, assembly GCA_963575145.1. NCBI lineage: Eukaryota > Metazoa > Chordata > Mammalia > Primates > Galagidae > Galago > Galago senegalensis. The sequence goes on along the minus strand of CAUYTI010164755.1, from coordinate 19,795 downwards.
GAGGTTGCTGTGAACTGTGATGATGCCAGGGCAGTCTACCCAGGGTGACAGGGTGAGACTCTGTCTCAAACAAACAAACAACAAAAACAGTAACCCGAAAACCCGATGACTTGGGACGTGCGGATGTATCCTTGCATTTCTGTGGTTCTGATACGCATGTCTTATCATATATAAGTTGACGTGCGTCCTGCTCCCCCCACCCCCCCACCCCCGTGTACAGACTGGATAAGGTGGGGCCCCTGTCTTCTCCTTTTCTGTTTTCCAAATGTGCTATTATAATGATATCGTATCTTATAATTTATGAAATCTTAGCACAGAGAAAACATGATCTTAAATACATTTCGAAAATAATGCACAAAATTATTAATCCTGGTTATCTGTGGGTGAGGGGATCACCAGTGATTATATAGGCATTTTTTTCTCCTGTCTCAATGTCATAAAATTTCAATAGGGCAGAGAAAAACTAATAAACATTCAAAGTCTGGAGAATATTCAAAACAGAGGCTCTGGCTAGAAATTAAACTAGATTGCAGATTGCAAACAGCTGACACTCACTAAATTCATCCGCGTCACGGCCTGTGCTCTGGCTAGACATTCCCCCAGGGAGTGACAAAAAGAGTGACACTAATTGTGCCCCAAGGAACATACCCCTATGTCCTGCTCACTCTCTGGTGTCTCAGGCTCTTGGAGGGCAAAGTGCCAGGAGCTGGGGAGAGTGGCGAGCTGTGGAAGTGGTAGCTGGTGAGGGGTGATAAAAACCCACCAGCTCATTCTGGCTGAACACCACTGCCCAGGGTGCTGGTCAGTCGGGCTGCCTGCTTCCTCACTTCCAGAAGTCATGGGAAGAGGAGGAAAAAACCCCGAAGTGCTAAGGAGGTATCCAAGCCCTGCCACACACTCAGTCTGTCTCTCATCAGCTTCCCCAGTATAATAATGCCTTTGCCATTATTAGCCCCAACTCACAGGGGCAGAAATTTCCACAAGGGGGTTCCTAAAATTATGCAGTTGGTGAGCGTTATAGTCTGAATGAGTCTCCCAGAATTCATTTGTGGGAAACCCCCCTCCAGTGCAGCAGCAGTGGGGAGAGCAGAACTCACACTGACATCAGGGGCCTGTGAGCCTGGGCGCCTCCCTGATCGTCTGCTGCTGAATGAGCAGCCTCCAAGAAGGCTCCTCCCGGTGCGACCCGGCAAGCTAGCACCTCCACCCAGAAATGCGAGAACAGAAATCTCTACGCCTGTAGCTTGCTCAGTCTCCACTACTCTGCTGACCTCAGCTCCCAGGGCTTCTCCCGCACTTTGTGGCCTCCTGGAGCGTGACTGTGGCCAAGCCCCCACCTGCTCCCAGCATCTGGTCCCTTCTGGGAGGCTGCCTTACTCCTCGGTCTCAGTCGCACTCACAGAGGGGCAGGATTAGACTTCCTTTGGAAAGGCCCATCTCTGGTGAGTCCAGTTTCAGTCTCCCAGGGAGGTGTGAATTTCTTCTTTCTTTACTTGTCTTTGCCCAGATCCCCAAGTGAAATTCCCATGGGAGCCCCTGAGTGCCCTGTCCAGGCACCAAGCAGCACTGCATAGCCACCCGCAGAGTGCCTGGAAGAGCCTCAGAGGAGGATGGGGCACAGGCATTGCCAGCACCACGCTGACAGCACAGGGGACTGAAGGGTGGCCTGGCTCAGAGCCTGTAGGGTGAGGCCCACAGAGGTGAGGCAGGTTCAGCTCAGAGCCGCGTGGAGTCTGGGGAGCAGGTGGCTGGGGAACCTTCACACCCTCCTTGCACTGGGAACTTACCAACTCTGTCAGTCTCTCTGGGTGGGGGTGAGGAGGCTTTCTTAAAAATAAGAAAAGGAACAAAGGTATAAAAGCTAATGGTTTTGCTTTTTCAGAAAACTAGATTTTAAAAATAAGATTAGATTTTAAAAATCTAATTTTAAGAAAACTAATTTTCAAGATGGTCTTTTATGTTTTACCATAGCAATTCTGGGTGGTGCCTGTGTCTCAAAGGAGTAGGGCACTTGGCCCTATATGCCGGAGGTGGCAGGTTCAAACCCAGGCCCAGCCAAAAACTGCCAAAAAAAAAAAAAGAAAGAAAGAAAAAAAAAAACAGCAATTTTGAAATCATAAAGTCCTTTCCAGCAGTCTTTTCTACACGGTGAAATATCACACCTTACCAAAGCCTAGGCACGTCTTTCCTGGGCCGAGATTCCTGGCCCCCAGGCACATGGCACGCTGCAGTCCTTTAGTCCTGGAGGAGGAAAATGACAGGGGAGGAAGGCAACCACAGTTCCCGAGGATGGAGCAGGCAGGCGGCTGTCAGCAGGAAGGTTGGGAGAGGGAGCCTCATGCCCCTGGGGGTGTAATTGTCTCTGACTCTTGGGAGGAGTCCACAAAACAGTTTTTCCTGGGGTATGTGGAGTTCAGGGAAAGGCAAGTAGCCTGATCTAACATGCTCACTCTGGTTGACTATCACCGCGGCCTGGACAGTGTGTCAGGGGTTCCAAGGCAGCAACTGGCTCAGAAGGAGAAAGGTCCCTGGCCAGGGGCTTGGGATGGGGAGAAAAACCTTTCCTCTGTTCCCTTTCCTTAACCTAGAGCTAACGTCCCAGGGAAATCAGAGAATGGATGCTGGGTGCCAAGGCAGCAAACTCAGGATGTGAGTGGGAGGGAGAGATGGGGAGAAGAGGGATGGGGATTCTCCCACGGGTATGTGAGGCTCACCTGGAGAAAGCACCTGCCTAGGTGTCCACTGTCCAAGAGGACAAACAGAAGGGGTTGCTAGAACACCCACAGTACCCACCTCAGATTGGGACACCCACAGTACCCACCTAAAGACTCAGAGAAGGGCCTTAACGGTGTTACTGCAGACCAACTTCCAAGGCAGGGCTCCCAAGCACACAGTGCAGGAAACGGTTCCAACCCTGCTCGTTACAAGCCCTTCGGCTTTGAGAGAGATGAACGTAAAAAGAAAATTTCAAAGTAGAGAGATGAGTGTTATGATCAAGGCAGAGCCAAAAGGTAAAACAAGAACCAGGAAGGGAGGGGCCTGGAGGGGGTAGGCTGCGGAAGGACCCCTGTGACTGGTTTCTGGGCCAAGTTCAGAGCTGTGAGCCCACAGTTGACTTGGCCTGGCAGAGCACAGTGGTTTGTTCGCCGGAGTAAGGAACACACAGGCAATCCTAGTCAGTTGCAGATATTCAAATAGAAATTAGCAAACCCATCAGTAAGATCTGTCTGTTTTGTGACGCTGCGTGCAAAGTCCCCACTGTGTGGGCGGGGTGCAGGCTGCACCTACAGCCCTGGCGTTTCTGTTTCTGTCTCTGGCCAGCTGTCTGCACTTCTGCCCACTGCTGCCCTCAAAGATCCAGTCGCTCCAGTGACGGGACTTTGCCTGGAGCTCCAGCGCAGGGGAGTGGACAGCAGCCCTGCAGAAGCCGCCGTCTCCCAAGCAGCTCTTGTCATTTTCTTGCTCTTCAAATACCTGGGAGTTCAGTTCCTCATTTTGTTCCTGCTTCTCCCCAGACTCTTCCTGTGTCTTTTCCAGGCCCAGAGACAGCAATGCCCCGTTTCATGTAGATCTGAAGGAAGGGGAAGACGTGCTTCCCCAGAGGGGAGACAGACAGAGCCCAGGCAGAGCCCCCACCAGGCCCTGAGCATGACCGTGGAAGAGTGGGGGCCTCAGGGTCTGGGGTCTCTGGGGCAGGAGGCAGTGTGGAGGGACATGACCCTGGGGAAGTGGCCAGCAGTGTTCTCCAGACAGAGGCAATACCCACCCACCAGCCCGCTGGTTGGGAGAAGCCCACACAGAAGGGCGGGATAGATTGTCCTGCTAGACGTCTCCAGAAGGAAAAAGGAACCAATGGTGGCAAACATTTCCAAATGTTTGACCACTGAGAACATGCTGTGGGACTTAGAGCCAGGGCAGGCGTCTGATCCGGGGCGAGAAGTGTGCAGGTGAAGCGCTGAGGTCAAAATCCAGACAGAGGCAACGTCAAGGAAGAGTAGGAATGGGGGTGGGGCGGAGACAGCGCACAGACACCACCTCCAGGGAGTTTTGTGTAACTAGGAGCAGAAATTGGGTGGTAGCTGGGAGGGCTTTTGGGTCAAGATGACCAAGACATAGAAACCGGTGGCCCAGTGATGGAGGCAGAGGCAAAAACCGTTAACTCCAACACAGCGCCATCGGAAAACGGCAGGCGTCCTGGGTGGACAGATGGCAAAGGTGTCTGCTCCCGAACACCCTGAACTGATGGTCTTACCTTCCACAGCCAAACTGGGTCTGCCGATGTAATTCCTGGCAAGAATCTTTACGTGGAGAGATTATCCTGGGTTATCCACAGAGAGCCAATCTAATCATATTCAACGTGAAAAGTAGAGCAACAGCTCTGGCTGTGGCCACAGAAATCGATGTGCAGATAGGAAGGGTGTGAGGGGGATGAGGGCTGGCATGAGCTGGGGAGCGCGGCCGCCGTGAAGCCTGGGTCAGCGGGTCCTCTTGTAGGACATCTAGAAAGCAGCCTGTCTCTGCCAATATCTTACATTTAGCCCTGACAGCGGTCTTAGAAGCAGGAGGGGTGGCAGCCTGGACCTGCTGGTCTGGGGGAGGTGCATCTGGGAAGGTTTCCTGGAGGACCTTGTACCTGAGATCTTCTTAAATGCCCAGCAATAGGAGAGAGCGTTCCAGACAGCCTGAGGCCTGGGGCTGCGGGGTATCTGCAAAGAAGTGCTGGAAACAAGGGAGGATTCGGTGGTGAAAGCCAGTGGAGTATGGAATGGGTCGGGGAGGACACCGAAGGAGTTTGGACGTCATCTGCGGGAAGAAGTTTGGGGCTGACAAAGGGGTGTGAGCAGACCAGCTCTCACGGGGCTGACAAAGGGGTGTGAGCAGACCAGCTCTCACGGGGCTGACAAAGGGGTGTGAGCAGACCAGCTCTCACGGGGCTGCTAAAGGGGTGTGAGCAGACCAGCTCTCACGGGGCTGACAAAGGGGTGTGAGCAGACCAGCTCTCACGGGGCTGACAAAGGGGTGTGAGCAGACCAGCTCTCACGGGGCTGACAAAGGGGTGTGAGCAGACCAGCTCTCACGTGTTTATTCTTTCCCTCTTTCATTCTTTTGACAAATACTTGCTGGGAGGCAAGTTTGAGAAAGCTTATTACACCAAGAATGTAGTAAATAAATGAAATAGGACCTAGTCTCAGTTAAAGGTTTTGGAAGCCGAGGTTGATCTCGGGGGTCTCTTTTGAGGGCTCCCCGTATCTGTGCACCCTGCACCATTCTGCCTGCTGGCTGTTTACTACACCTTGACACTCCCTGCACCCAAACTGTCCTCTCCTTCTCCCAGTGGACAGTAACCTCGAGCCTCCCCTCCTGGGCTACGAAGCTCCAGTGTCCCATCTTATCAACTTTTACCCTCTCTTCCTGGCCCGCTTCCCAGACACTGCCTGATTAACAAAAACTGTGCTAATGGGGTGTGGGCAAGACACGTCCCCTGCAGCCTATCTACAATTTAACAGGAAGAAGAGACTCCAAAGATATGAAGCTTGGGCCCTGCGAGGGCTCACGAGAGAAGGTACAGTGGCGAAGATATTCTCAGTGAGCTGGTCTGCTGGGGCTCCTCGAGCACCCCTGCGGACAGCTGCTTAGAGCGAGGTCTGGCGTACCAGGGCCTAGCTGCAGGCCAGGTGATTATAGCACCGAAAGTCGAATTTGCTCATGTAAAATTTTTTTGATGTAACCTTTACAAAACCTTTACAAAAAAGATTTAAATGTTTTTTTCTCTACTCATAAAGTTTGAGTTTCTGAGATAACTGTCTAGGCAATTATTCACTTTGTTAATGTTAACTTGTGAATTTTAAATACATTCTTCAAAGTAAAACTATTATCATGAGAACATATTTTAGGTACAGTCCCAATTCCTCTCCAGAATAATCAAGTAGTTATTATGTCTGGAACTCAGACAAGCAAATTGCCTTGAATGTGTCTGAGAAGTTTAATTACATGAGAAATGGCTGGCTTTGAGGTTGCCACTGTCTGCTTTTCTCCTGATCCAGCTTTTGTTCATAGCCTAGATAAACAGTTCAAGCTCCTCATGCTTTTTAATTTTAGAACAAATGAAATCAAACCAAAGGAGATGACAATTTCATTACGGAAATGAGAACTGTGGTTTGGAGAAGTAACAATCAAGGTAGCACAGTGTCAGTGGCAAAGATGAGAGGCGTCAGCAGAGGAAGTCCAGGTTTTGAGGGGGAAGATGGCGGTCAGTCCTTCCCAGGGAGGGAGGCGGTCAGTCCTCCCCAGGGAGGGAGGCGGTCAGTCCTCCCCAGGGGAAGGCAGCAGTCAGTCCTCCCCAGGGAGGGAGGCGGTCAGTTCCCCCCAGGGGAAGGCAGCAGTCAGTCCTCCCCAGGGAGGGAGGCGGTCAGTCCTCCCCAGGGGAAGGCAGCAGTCAGTCCTCCCCAGGGAGGGAGGCAGTCAGTCCTCCCCAGGGGAAGGCAGCAGTCAGTCCTCCCCAGGGAGGGAGGCGGTCAGTCCTCCCCAGGGGAAGGCAGCAGTCAGTCCTCCCCAGGGAGGGAGGCGGTCAGTCCTCCCCAGGGGCAGGCAGCAGTCAGTCCTCCCCAGGGAAGGCAGCAGTCAGTCCTCCCCAGGGAAGGCAGCAGTCAGTCCTCCCAGGGAAGGTGGCGATCAGTCCTCCCAGGGAAGGTGGCATTCAGTCCTCCCCAGGGAATGTGGCAGTTGGTCCTCCCCAAGGAAGGTGGCGGTCTTCCCCAGGATGGGCCAGTCTGAAAAGGGCCCAGGGCCCAGGTGGGATGAGATATGGATAATGAAGTCTAGAAAAGACTTAGAAAGACAGGAAAAAAAAAATAAACAGACAAAAAAAAAAATCACTACTCCTATCTGAAATAGGCAGAAGACCAGGAGATGTGGTGTTCCAGGGGGAAGACGGGCAGCAGGTTTATTCATGGAGCAGAAACCAGAGGAATTATTTTATGAATGATGTTTGAATGTAAAATTAACATGAGAAACTGGCTTTACTGTGGACCTCAGCCCTGGACAGTATAGAGTTACGTAAGCTTTAAGGGTTTATGAGTAGACTGAAGCTATTGTATTGTAAGTCCTTTTGACTTCAGAGTGTAAGATGTTTCAATATAGATGAGTCCAGAAAAAAGGGAGAGCCAGGATGCCACCCCGTAACCCTGGCATACAGGGACAAAAGCCTTGTGTGTACAGGAAAAGAAGAAAGAGCTGCTTCTGGCACATACTAGGAGAAAAAAACAAAACAAAAACAAGGAGACTCCCTTGCACCCAGGAGAGTAGGAACCCAGTGTCTTTCCCCTTTAACTCCCACCATGTATGTGGTGGAATCTTTTCAAAACCTCTTTGAAGTGCTCCTACCAAGTTCCTGTAAACCTGGCTGTTCCGGTTTCCTGGAAGCCGGCAGAGCATTTAGGGTGTTAGGAGGATAGAGGTCTCAGCTGGGCGAAAATGGCTGGACAGCAAGGCATGGTAAAGGGGAGTATGCGACCATATTCAGAAGCCGTCCAGCAGGGCAGCATCTGTCCCCAATGTGGCCTCCACATCACCTCACTAGGGTGGCCAGGGCAGGAGTCAGCAAGGCTGTCATGCACCCCCCTCCGTGCCATGTCACAGTGTCCACTGCAGGCCTTCCTGAGGAACAGAGCCCTGCCCCTCATCCTCTTCAGCAAAGCCAAGCAATAATCCTCCAAGAATTGTACTGGTCTTATCTCGGTGTGGGCTAAGACTTCAGCAGTCCCCCAGCGTCCCTCCTCTTTCATTACACTGCGCCTGGTACAGGGCAGGCTGTTTGCATTTCTTTTTAATTCTTTGTGTATTTGCAGCCTGCTACTTATAAAGTATCTGAAAAGTTTCTTGATTTGTATATCTCTATCTTTGGAGGTCTCATTCTTTGCAAATGAAAATATGTTCTTAGTTACACCAAGTATAAGAAAATGCCAAACAGACGAGGAAAGCTGGTCTGCCCTTGCTCTGTAACAGAAAAGAAAGGTGAGGGCTTCATGCTCAGTCTGGCCCGGGCAGTGGGGCCTCCTTTCTAAAGGTGGAAGATGCTGCTGCTTCAGAAAGAAGTACCACTGGTTGTAGTTTAGGAACCAAAAAAAGTCTAATATAAGACAATTACCTGGGCAAGTAATATTTTAATGTGTCCCTCTGCAGGATACGGGGGGAGGGCAGCGAAGAGCTGCTCAAAGTTAAAATAATCATCTTCTTCCCCCGTCTGCTGGGGAAGCTGTTCTGGGGTCATAAACAAAATGCACGTGCTCTGCTCTTCCTGCTCACGTGATCCCTGAAACTCTTTTCAAAGGTGAGAACACCCCCTCCCTTATCACCTAGTTGTTGTGTGTTCCTGTTTCTCTAAAAAGCCAGGATCCCGCTCCCCAGGGGCTCCAGGGCAAGCATAGGGCCAGTTCGTTCCTGAGTTAACTGCCTCTTGGGACAGAGTTGTGGGTGACCCTCCAACATCTGGAAGAAAAGAATTGTTATTTTAAGAGACTGACCCCTCACACCAAAAGGTCAGAAGTATCTTATCCAGGAGAGAACGGCTTTTTGGATTTTTTGAAAACTTTCTGATGAGCCGAGGTTAGCCACCATTCTGCAAACTAGCACAGCACTTTCATGGCTGTCCTGAGCCACTGCAGGAGGTGAAGTGGGGGATCCCCAAGGGCTCCAAGGAAAGGCCTGGGAAGGAAGAGGCCGGACGTAGAGGGCAGTTCACACCTCTACAAAACCAGAAGAGGTTGATGTATTTTTCGTACCAGGCTGTCTAGTGCAACTGCTGAGATTTACAGTCTGGATTTTGTGCGGTACAAAAAGGAAATTGCTTTATTTTCCTCCAACTCCTGCCTTCAAATTCTCTCTATAATACCTTCCTTTTCCCTAAATGTGACAATGTCTGGCAGGTCCCAAGTCTTTCTGGACACTTTCAACTTTAAGTACAATCTCATTTGGGGAAACAAGACTTTCTTTAGTTTTCAAACGAGTCTACTGCAGGCTGACTTAAACTTCTGTCTCCTACCCAAGCCATTCCTGGCCTGCCCCAGCTCAGCCTGTCCGCTCACCGAACCAGCTCTGGTCCAGCTCCAGCTCTAGCCCTCTCTGGAGTCCCCCAGCTCCGCTCCTGACCACCATCCTAGATGACAGTGGGAGTCCTCTCATGCCGGTGCCTCTGGCTTACAGGCAGCTCAACTCGGGGATTGCCGTCCAAAGCACCCTCTTCTCCATTTGGCAGTTTTTTAAAGGCAAGAAAGAGGGGCAGGGAGCCAACCGATATAAAGCAGGTGAATATTTAAAGATCAACCTGCCTAGTAACTAAAATGCCTTGGAAATAGAAAGGAGCATTAGGTCCTCTTCTTAGGTCAGGTGGGAGGTGCTAAAGGAGGCCTCTCCTTAGTGAGGGACTAACTGGGCTTCTCCACCTGCAGGAGGAAGAGAGGCTTGGGCCTGAGGGAGGATGCCTGAGGGAGTTGTGAAACACAGCAGGTCACACAGTGAGCTCGGGTTATGTGCCAGGAGGCAGGAAAGTGAATGACCGGTAGGACATGGAATTGGAAGGGTAGACCAAAATCCAATGGGGAAGAGATTTTAATGTCGCACACAGGAGTTTGCACTTTATTCTCCGTGATGGGAGCTCATCAAAAGTCCATAATCTCCTTTACTAACATTGGAGATTTTGGCTCCCTGAAAAAAATTAAGATTGCCTTCTCAGTACTCCCATTTTTTTCCTTTATAACTTTTATTTATGTATTGTAATTAGAAGCCTCTTTCCTATGCCAAGATTTTATAAGTTTTGCTTATTTTTCTTGGATTTTATTCATTGTATTATTTAAATTTGATCTTTAATGTGTCTTTAGTCTAATTTATGTATGATCTGAGTTGAAGCTGCTAACTTTCCTGTAGCAAATGACCATTTCATTGACTCCTGTGTTTGCAGCCCATGATGGGCTAGGTCACTTTCTTTATCCAAGCAAGTTTACAGACCCAGGACCCCTTGACGGACAGGCCGGGTCCCCTTGAGGAGCAATCTTGCTATACTATCAAAAATATATATTGTTAATCTCTGTCTCAGACTCCTTGAAAGGACCTAGGACCTGTGCTAAGGTGACTGGGCATTTGAAAGAGGGAATAATAAGACTGGGGTGGGGGGTGCTACTGCACTGACACCAATTCTAAGAACCAAAGTGTCCCTGGTTCTGGTAGCCAGAGGCTTGTAGAGGTCTGCAGATCAGTGGGGTTTTAGCTCAGGGCACTCAGAGCCCTCCCATGGGGCCCCAGACCTATCCTGCCGGGATTTCTCCAGTTTCAGATGGATAATTGGAATAGATGTTGCAGTTGGCAGGGTATATATATATATATATATATATATATATATATATATAAACTTATAATTCATTTAATATATCTATTTATACATATATAATTATATCATTATACATAAAATATGTGTACTGTGTACCTTATACATACATCATTGTTTTTACATACATATGCATATGTATATATATATATATATATATATATGTTTCTGAACGTTTCGTTCTTTTGCTTATTACCCTGCACCTGATTTTTTTCCTAGACTACTCACTATATACAGAATTATCCCCCACCATAACGCTGGCTGTCCAGAGAGCATAACACAGGTCACAGTACCCAAACACGCTTCGTGTGACTCCTTGAGAAGCCTGAATTCCCACTCCTTAGCTCCATTCCATTTTCCTGAGAAAGCCATCTGAGCCAGTCACCCTTCTTATTAATTCCACGACCTCTACCCTGTGTGAGGACAGGATGACCTGTGAGCACAGCCCAGGGACACTGTGTCATGGGTGTTGTGGTGGCACCAATTCTGAGATGAGAAACAGCATCCGGTTTTGAAGTGTCTATTCAAGCACTCACTCTGCTCTGCTGTGCATGAACAGCTCGGATTCTTGAGCCCTCTCATCGCATGTGACTGGGCTCAGCGACCTGCTGCCCTGCGTTCCCCTGGTTAGTGTGTCTTTTTTGAGCATAGCCCACCCTCCCAGATGCAGGGGCCCCAGCGTCTGCGGGCCTCAGTGTTCCAGCAGACTTCTAACAAACCTAGCTGGGCACCTAGTGCTGGGCACATGGAAGGCATGAAAGCCAAGAAGCTGCCCAGGGCAGGAAAGCAGGGACCAGACTTTGTGGGCAGATCTTCTCTCCTGGAAGTGGGGTGCTCGCAGGTGAGACGCTTTATTTCTGCTATTTCATTTGCACTCACACCAGCTCTGAGCACTCATCTTTCTTTTACAGACTGTAATTCTGAGGCCCAGGGGGTGATGACGTGACTCATTCTAGCTTTTTTACTGGGTACTAGAGCCAGATTTTTGGCTCCAAACCCAGGCAAGAGAAGAAACGAGGTGTGGTTGAACAGGCTCTGTGCACAGCACGGTTCTGAGTCCAAGTGTCTTCATCAGGGACTTGATCTGGGGGCGATCTGCAAAGTGGCTTGAGACAGCACATCCACACGTCTAGTAACTAGGCACACACACATGTGAGTGCATGATGAAACATAGATTAAATCAGAGCCACACACATCACTGCCAGAGCACAAAATAACACAGCTGCTGTAGAGACAGTTCCACAGTGACTCAGACAGGTAAGCACAGGGTACGTGGGACCCAGGGATTCCACAGAGAATCCAATAAGCACTTGTCGTGAATGTTCCGAGCAGCATTAATGACAATAGCTGTAGGGTGAAAGGACTCAAATATCTGTCATCTGTCACCGGGGAATGGACAGTCACAACACGAAGTCCACGTGCAGTGGACTATTACTAAGCCATAAACAGGAATACAGCACTGAGGCGTGCCACAGCATGGATGGACCTCAGGAACGCCTCACGGAGTGAGAGCAGGAGATGGAGAAGGTCACATGTGCAGTGGTGATTCCCCTTCTAGGAAGTATTCAGAAGGGTGAATCCAGAGTCAGAAAACGACTCCGGTAGCCCCAAGGGCCCGAGGAAGGAGGAAAGGGGAGGAGCTGCTCAAAGGGCAGGGGACTTTCTTCTGGGAAAATAAAATATTTTGAGAACAGGTGGAGATGGTATTGCATACCATTGTGAATATACTAAAGGCCACTGAATTGTACACTAAATTTAAAATAGCTTTTTCCTTTTCTTTAGAGACAGAGTCTTACTATATCGCCCTGGGTAGAGTGCTGTGGCGTCACAGCTCACAGCAACCTCAGACTCTTGGGCTTAGGCAATTCTCTTACCTCAGCCTCCCAAGTAGCAGGGACAACAGGTGCCCGCCACAACACCAGGCTATTTTTTGTTGTGGTGGTGGTAGCCATCATTATTGTTTGGCAGGCCCGGGCTGAGTTCAAACCTGCATGTAGCTGGTACCCTAGCTGCTGAGCTATAAGCGCTGAGCCTAAAATAACTTTTATGTTACATGAATTTCAACTCAATAGAAAAAGAGGAAAAGATCCATTCTTCCAGGAAAAAAATAATTTTATAACCCATGGTACAAATTAAATATTTAAGTAGAGGTAAATTTTGGTTAAATGATTGGGGGAAGTGGCAGAGAGCATGAGCAGGATTTTTCCAGTGGATACTCACTTTTAAGTATTGAAACACGAGGCTTTCAAGTAATCTGTGTCATAAATGAATTAAGCATTTCTTTTCTTCTTTGACATTTGCTACAGTAAAACTGAAAGTTGAAATCTACTTGGGATAGATCAGAAAATAATTTCTCTGAGTTTACATTGCCTTATCTACTCCAGGATTATTTTTAAAAATAGAGTATAAATATGAATTTAAATATAAAATCTGGTATATAGGTATCAGGACTAGGGAACAGGAGAGCATGTATTTATTAACCATCATCTAAAATCCCCCGAGCAGTGCTAAGCAAGCATAATACATAAAATTCAAATGACAACTTGATTGCCTATAAAAAATGGTCTTAGTTCATGTTCAGGTTCTATCAGATGAGGTGCGGTGGTGTTTTCCCACAGAAATTTGACATGAGCTAGAATGCAACTAAGTTTTCTGATAACCAGAAGAACGCGAACGGAGAATGGCAATGAACCAGGTAAAATTCGCTTTAATAATACATTTTATTTAACTAATTATATCCCAAATATTATCATTTCTATGTTCAATTAATTAATACACATATAAAAATACCAATGCTGTATTTTACTTTTTTGGTAGGGTCTTCAAAATCTGGTGCCTACTTTACAGCACACCACAATCTCTACCAGCCAGTCCTCACCAGCTCAACAGCCACACTTGGCCAGGCCCTGCCTTGTGGACGGCACAGGTGAGTGCTCTGATTCAATCACGTCCGTGTTTCAAAGTGGTTAGTCCGAGGTTGTCCTTCACTAAGACTGGAGTCCGTGAAAGTGAAGGCTACTTAATTGTGTAGGGAAGCGGAGGGTGGTGGACAGACCTAGTTATTCTCAGCCATCAGTTCAGCCTTTAACAAAAGGCTGTTCCACCCAGGCCCCACGACGTGCTTGCTGTTTTCCAGGTGGCTCCTCTGTCTCTGTCATCTCTGTTAATAAACCTGCAAAGCAGAGCAAAACTCCACAACTGGACTGGAATTCATTATCTTCCACTCACACGACTGACAAGCTGCTAAAGCTGGCACACACCCGGGCTTATTAGGAACTCGCACCTTTGGCTGGTCAGAGAGCCCTCCCGCCAGCCGGCACCGCCGTCACGCGTGCTCTGCATTTGGCTGCCTGACAGCCAGTCAGCCATTCAAGGTCCGCGGCTCAGTGATGAAGGGGCCATGTTTGAATGCAGTGAATGTACGGGTGCTGCAGGTTACAGAACATATCAGCGGAGAGAATAGGGACTTAGATATGTGACTCTTGAGATTTGCTAAACAGCATGAAGAGGTAGGAGACTGACACTCCCGCACAAGGGCACCCCGCCGTCCCCCTGCAAGGCGAGGAGCTGGTCCCCTGCTGAAGCTGCTGCTTCTGCTCAGGGCTCCATCTCAAACACGCAGAAGCACGAGGCCCACATCTTTTGCAAATGTTGTTAAATTAAGTTAGCCTTTAAAAGCTCCTTGAGAAGGTAGGAAAACCAAGTCTGTAACTTGATTTGTTAATGGAAATGTCCAGAGGAAGAATGGAAGGGGAGGGATGTCAGCTTGCTCGGCTCCGAGGCTGCCACGGGCCACACAGAACAGAAAGTCACAATATTGCGAGGGCTGTGGCTCTGCACAATTGGCCAGAATTTCCCTCATCACCGTGTTTCATTTTAGGACTTTTAAGACTTCATTGCCTACTGCTGGGCCTGAGAGAGGGACAATGATTTCAAGGAAAGCCTTCCCAATACTTTGGTTGGTTTGTTTTTATTGGCACTGAGGTTACAGAGCTTGTGACACCAGGGATTTGACCGAAGCAGGAAAACGTGATGAATTTTCACATCAGATTTGCAAGGTTGGGAGCAAATGCCTAGGGTGGAAAGCAGAACCCTTCCAAATCACATCTCCCTCTCTAAATGGGAGATTCCTTAAGGATGGGAGAGAGGGAACTATAGCCCACGTGGCAGTGTCTTCTTATTACCTAGAATAACGTGGATCCTCTCTCATTAAATGTGAACGCACAGTGTGCCTTTCTCTATAATCTGCTTCTAAGCTACGTGAGTTCCAAAAATGGAAAATCTAAGTCAGACAGAATCTCACCGGGTGAACAACTTTTCAACTATGACACATGGCTGTATACCATAAAATCACGTTAATTTCTTTTCAAGATGTGAAACTGCTATTTCAGAAGGAAGGGTCTTAACTCATAGATGGTTTCCTACTGATCGGTATCTCTGGGGGAACATTCCCTGCTAAACACATCCTTCCCCCTGCCCTCCTGCTTACCCTTAAGAATGTGGTGGGAAATAAAAAAGTCAGAATCAGTAAATTAGAACAAAATTGAATAAATCTGCCCATGAATACAAACCCTTTATAACCATTCCCCAAAGTTGAGGTCATGGCTTTTTTAGAATTCCATATATAGGAAGGACCTCATACATAATCCTATGTAATCCTCTCCCTCTTTCTTGCCAAATGAGAAAACTGAGCCCCCCTAAAGAAGTGATTTCTCCCAAGTTACACAGGGGTGGACCTGGGCGGAGTAAAAAGTAGAGTCAGTTTTTCTGACCATAAAGTTATTGCCTTTTCTAGTTCAAACCCAGAAGGTACGAACAGACATGTAAAATGCTGAGCCTGGATTGACAAGAAGGACTTTTTTTCATCCCAAATAGCTAAACTGGCGGGCTTTTGCTCTGCCTTTGATCTCAGCCAATTTTCTCTAGACATTTGCTCTCAATCTTGGCAGTGAATAAAAATTATCAAGAGCTTGTTGAAAATACAAATCCCTGGGCTTTTCTCTCAGACGTAATTATTTGCTGTGAAGTAGGAGAGGAGAATCTGTCTTCTCCCCCAAGTAATTCTGATTATTCTGATGTGATCTGCATCCCGGTGAAGTTCTGGGAATCTCTCTGTCTTTATCTCTTTTCAAACTTCAGAATCTGCAGCATGTCTGGAAGTGGCAGGCTGAGGCTCAAACCTTCATTCACCTTATGCCGCTCAAAATACACCAAGAGAATAAAAACATAATAATGATGACAAGCACAGAAAAAAGCAATGACCCCCTCGTAACATGCCACAGAGGAAGGGACGTGGTCAGATGGAATGGCCACTTTCCTGCCCATGCCTCACGTTCAGGGAGTCCTTTCTTCTACCTTGGATTTTTTGGGACAGCTTGTTTGGAGTGTCATGCATGACAGTAATACCAGCAACTACCTTTCTTTCTTCAACTCCTATCCCTTACTCAAAATGGCTTTAAAAATAGGGAAATAGGCTTGGTGCTTGTGGCTTAAGCGGCTAAGATGCCAGCCACATACACCTGAGCTGGTGGGTTCAAATCCAGCCGAGGCCCACCAAACAACAATGATGGCTGCAACCAAAAAACAGCCAGGCATTGTGGCGGGTGCCTGTAGTCCCAGCTACTTGGGAGGCTGAGGCAGGAAACTTAATTGAGTCCAGGAGTTGGAGGTTGCTGTGAGCTGTGATGCTACAGCACTCTACCCAGGGGAACAGCTTGAGGCTCTGTCTCAAAAAAAAAAGGGGGGGGGGAATAGAGTAACTCCCATGACATAACCTCTATGAGTAGCATCTAGGACATGGCCAACTCAGTGGCCTGATAATGTCACACATGCCCAGTGTCTTTCTGCAGGTCCCTCTCACCAAGGCTGAGTTGGACACTTCCAGGCCTGATGCCCTAGTGGTCATCAGTGCAAGGTGACGCTGGATTGTGTAACTTCATTCCTGGAGACCCATAGCCACTTGGTGGCAGGGGAATGACACGAAACTTTGTACCAGTGTAGCAGCAGCTACTTTATGGACAAATAAGTTGAGTCAACAGGCATCTGATCACAGGTCACACCATCCCCCTGATGTCAACAGAGTGGTGTCCTCTCAAAATTCATGTGTGGAAGCCCTAACCCGCTTTGTGATGGTATTTGGAGAGAAGGCCTTTGGGAAGGAATCAGGGTTAGATAAGGTGAAGACAGTAGAGCCCTCAGGATAAGGTCAGTGTCCTTATCGTAAAAGGAAGAGATGCCAGAGCTCCTTGTCCCACCCCCCATGTGAGGACACAGTGAGAGGGTGGCAGGCCATGGCCGCCTTACTGGTGGGTCTTCACAAGGCACCAGCTCTCTGGCACTTCCCAGCCCCAGAACTGTGAGAAATAAACATCTGTCGTTTCAGCCTCCCGAGACGTTGGTATTTGGTTACAGCAGCCAGAATAGACTGAGATCTACCCCATTGCTCAGATGTGGCCAGTCCAGCAGAATGGGGCAATGGCTGATTGAGAGCTGGATTTGGCAGTGGCTTCCAGTGCTGTTGAGGGCCTGGGCTCCTGGGATGCCATGTGCCTGCTGAACGGGGTGCTGTTTGGTGCTCTAGTACCTGTGACATACAGGTGACGGGTCCCCAGCAGCTAGAATACCTGAGCACGGTGCCCAAAAGGTAAGGGTATAAGTGGTTTCTCTCCCCGTCGTCCCTATGGCCACTTTTATGGAAGGTGTGCTTCCCTTTCTGCCACTCTCTGTTTATCCTGTTAGCAAACCTGATGTTCCAGTAGGAATTCTTTTAATGAGGGCTGCTGAGACCCACTGAACTGGACACTGCCTATCCTCTCTCCACGGGGCCTCCTCGTGCCAGTGCACCAGCACAGCAGGACAGTGGGGCAGCGCTGGCCTGTGCTGCCAGCACTGCTGGTGACTGCTTCTCAGCCCAGTGATCCCTGTTAAGGGTGTGACGACTAAGGCTGAGAGCCTCGGGGGTGAAGGTAGGGGTCACCCACCAAACACGCAAACCCATCACTCCGACATTGGTGAGGGTGAAGGAGATGCAGACAGGTGGGGAAGTCCCCCACATCCTGAGTCCAACAGGTGCTGAGGAGGAAATGTCCTCAATGTCAGTATGTCAGTTGTAGCCTCAAGGTCAGCTATGGCAGTGAAGGGCTTTCTTCATCCTCTTGACTTAATTCTTATCACACATATGGCCAGCTACCACCTTGAGGTGGACTTTTCCATTGATGGGACTTTTACCTTTCCTTCAGGGGAGAAATGAGGGCCGTTGCTATGACCCCCCCAAAAAATGGGGCTTGGCCCCTGTAGCACAGTGGTTATGGTGCCAGCCACATACACCCACCAAGGCTGGTGGGTTTGAACCTTGCTTGGGCCAGCTAAACAACAATGACAACTGCAATAAAAAATATGTCTAAGCATTGTGGCGGGCACCTAGAGTCCCAGCTACTGGTGAGACTAAGGCAAGAGAATCGCTTAAGCTGAGAGTTTGAGGATGCTGTGAGCTGTGATGCCACAACTGTACTGAGGATGATGCTGTCTCAAAAAAAAAAAAAATGGATAAAAGAGGCTATACTGCAGCCCTTCATGGGATCTGGGTACAGCAGGGCTGCCATGAGTTCAGAGCAGAGCAGGCTGAGGACCTCACAGCCCCCTTTCATGCATCTGTTAGCCCTGGGTCAACTGTTCGCCCCACATAGTGGCATCCAGGGTGCAGCACACACCCTGGAGACATGTCTCTCATGCCCCTCGATGTAGCTGTCACCAAAAATGACAGGTTCTCTGCTGCTACTGAGCAGGAATCCCAGTGGGACCCAATCAGGGCAGATGTCTGGGCAGCCCAAAACCTCCTTAGAGGGCTCTGGCCAGTGGGAAGTAGGACTTGGGGACAAATTTTCCCCCTCCCCTAATAGGTGAAGCTGCGGACAAGAGTCCCCCTGACAGCTCTTAAGACGGTCCTTTGAGACAGGAGAGGATGTAGGGTGACCTCTCGGTAAGGGGTCACTTGTGTTTCAGCTCCTCCTTCCTGTCCCTGTCCCCTGTCCCTCTCACCTGACATCTTGGAATGTTCCTGAATTACACAGATTTGCTCTGAAACCAATAGAACCAGGGAGCATCTCAGTCAGAAACATTAAAGAAGGCTCTACCTGAATTGTGAACTTTGGCAAATTGCAGAGAGATGGTAAGTACCTGGAGGGTTTAGAAAGCACAAAGTGACCCTTCTAAGTCAGGCCAGTGTGGCCCACTAAGCAACACAGGGCACAGCAGGGCAGGCCCAGCACAGCACACCAACCAATTCGCTACCCAGCCACTGACTCTCAGAGTCTGCCAGCTGCATCTGAGGACCTGACAGAGGACCTGATGACAAAAGAAACGTCTATGAACAGGCCTGGGGCAGCAAGGCCTTAGTTTGAAGGAATTTGCAAGTAATAATCTGACCAGTTAGTCACTCACCTGCCCTGGCCATACATACAAGGACGTGTGAAGTTTTATATACATATATATTCAGATTAATTTTAGAAGCTTAACATACAATCTGTGGTGCTACTCCCTAAATTTCTCAAAGTCAACTTATTCATTTTTGCATCTTCAGAACCTGAGATCAATTAGTGGAGGGTTTAACTGGTTAATAAATTACATGTAGCCCTTTTAAAATATTCTCAGGGAAGGCAGATGAGTACCTCATACCTTTACAAAATAACATCTCAAAAACATGTTATCTGTCTTCCGAAAAGATTCCTGAACCAGCTGTTTCAGGGAAGCAGAATGAGTTCGTGCTGTGGGGGTGGGAGCTGGCCCTGGCTGCTCAACTGCCCGTGATTCTGGAAGGCAATTTCTCCAGGCGACCGGGGGAATTCATCTAGTGTGGAACACTGTTCAGGATAGACAGGTCACCAGCACAGCTCACCTGAGTGAGCAGGTGTATAGGTGAGTCGTTGCTCCTCTTCTCAGCTATGCCGAACAGCACTTTAATTTTAATGGTCATTACTCTACTCATAATTGATTAAAAGAAAATCTATTTAAATTTCAGCAGAAATTTGAGTACAACCATTCTGTATTGAAACCCCATTGCCTGCTTTTATGCCCATATGTGTATGACAGAGAGTGTATGTTTGAGTGAAAAAAATTCTGAATTGGGTGTCAGGAGAGTGTGTTTCACGTTCTGGCCCAGCCATGAACTATCCGATCACCTGCTCATCACTGAGACTTTGTTTTTGTTTATTTAATTTATTATATCATCGTTATGTATATTAATACTGTCATGGGGTACAATGTGCTGTGTTTATATGTGATTTGAAATATTTTCATCAAACTGGTTAACATAGCCTTCATGTCATTTTCTTTGTTATTGTGTTAAGACATTTATATTCTACATTTAGAAAGATTCACATGTACCCTTATAAGATGAACCATAGGCGTTCATCTCGGTTT
>CAUYTI010164754.1:0-15856 GCA_963575145.1 Galago senegalensis | reverse complement strand
CCCGGCCCCGATGTTATTTTTTTTTTTTTTTTTGCAGTTTTTGGCCAGGGCCAGGTTTGAACCCACCACCTCTGGTATATGGGGTCAGGGCCCTACTCTTTTGAGCCACAGGTGCCTCCCTCTAAACCAAAGTTTGACAGTCTATTTGTCTTTCTCCAAAATAATAACCCATGCAACCCCTTTCCTATCTGTGGCACCTCTTGTTATATATATTCATTCTTAGCTGGGGGAAGAGGACAAGTTGATAGCTTTCTAGTCTGGAGTTTAAAATCTTCAGACTCCTACAGCTATTTCCTTATGAGTGAGTGAGAAGTCCTTCCAGCAACCCGACTCATATGTTTCTGCTAGTCCAAAATCCTGAAGGTAACTTTATAGCCTTTCTCAGACAGTCTGTTTCCAGTGTGTTCTTAGCATTACAGCTGCCCTGAGATGTGGGCTAGTGAGCAGGCCACAGTGTGGGGCATGAAGAAAGTGATGAAGACAAAGAGAGGGCTCTTCCTAGAGAGAGGATCCAGGGATCCCAACCTCCAGGCACAAGTTTTGTTTTGTATTGTTTTTTTCAATCCTGTGATTGTGCTAAAAATAATGAGGCAAAGATTGTTCTGTCTTGAGAATGAACACAGGAGAAAGCTGTAAGAGGTCAGATGATGGGACTAAAATGAAAGGTAGGTCACTTCTGAAAGTGGAGGACTCTCGGCCACCTGAATCAAGACTTGAGTCACTTCCCCACCCTGAGCCCGTCTCCTCTTGTGTAAAATGAAGGGCTTGGATGGGAGTTCCCTAAGGTACCCTGGTGTGCCAGCTCCATTATCCTGTTTACACACCTCTCCTCTGGGGATAGCAGGTGGGGGGGGAAAGCAACCCGGCGCCCTCCACTGGTCACTGTCGGGAACTGCTGGCTGTGGCCACACCTAGTAAGGTGCACGGGTCTCCACTTTTGGCTGCTCAGGCTTTTGTCCCCAGGGACCTTTGTGCTCAGCTGGTGGAAAGTCTGGCAAAGCTGAGCTAGTCCACCTGCCAGGCACCAAAGCAAGCCTTAGGTAAAAAGAGAAGGGCAATAAGTTTTATTATCTTTTTTTTTTTTTTTTAATGACAGAGTCTCACTTTGTCACCCTCAGTGAGTGCCGTGGCGTCACAGCTCTTGGGCTTAGGCTATTCTCTTGCCTTAGCCTCCGGAGTAGCTGGGGCTACAAGCGCCTGCCACAACACCCAGCTGTTTTTTTGTTGCAGTTTGGCCAGGGCTGGGTTGGAACCTGCCACCCTCAGTATATGGGACCGGCACCCTACTCACTGAGCCACAGGCACCACCCAATACACTGAATCTTTAATGCTTATTTCTGTTTGGCTTTGGGATTACATGGAAGGTCCTTGTTTCTGATCCAGACTTGTAAAGAGTATGTTTATATCACTGGGTCAGCTGACTGTAGACACTAGACAAATTTTCCAGTGCTCTCTCCCTAGGGATAGCACACTACACCATGGGCTCAGAGGACATGAGTGGTTGGAATAAGGGTTGTTCCTTACACCTGTGTAGGCTTTTAAATCTTACAAGATATTCTTAAATACATCCAGTAATGTAATATTCCCAAAAACCTGACTGGCATAAATTATTCTTCTTGCCTTATAAATTAAGAAACTGAGTCTTGGCTTGGCGTCTGTAGCCCAGTGCTTATGGCGCCACCCACATACATTGAGGCTGGCGGGTTCGAACCCCACCCGGGCCAGCTAAACAACAATGACAACTGCAACAAAAAATAGCCAGGCATTGTGGCAAGTGCCTGTAGTCCCATCTACATGGGAGGCTGAGGCAAGAGAATCACTTAAGCCCAAGAGTTGCCACAGCATTCTACTGAGAATGACATAATGAGACCCTGTTTCAAAAAAGAAAGAAAGAAAGGAAAGAAAGAAAGGAAAGAAAGAAAGGAAAGAAAGAAAGGAAAGAAAGGAAAGAAAGAAAGAAAAGAAAGAAAAGAAAGAAAAGAAAGAAAAGAAAGAAAGAAAAGAAAGAAAGAAAGAAAAGAAAGAAAGAAAGAAAGAAAGAAAGAAAGAAAGAAAGAAAGAAAGAAAGAAAGAAGAAAGAAAGAAAGAAACTAAGTCTCAAGTTAGGGAAATGACTATTTACAAAGTTGGGATCCGACTCCATGAATTTCACTCTGAGTCCTTTCCCACCCATCCCCCACCCTTAGCCCTATCTCCAGAGCAGCTGATCAAAGTTACAGAGAAGGCTGACGCACAGGAGCCGGAGGACAGGGAATTCCTCCGACATCTTCCCCAGTTTCTTTAGACTTGGTGCTTAATTAAGCCACACTTATTTCTTACCCCAGTGACAGCCACGGCTTTGTCAGACATATGTATTCTGAGCCTCAGTCTCTTCCTTCCAGCCGGAGAGGACTTCACTTCTGTGGTCTCAGAAATCATGATGTACATCCTTCTGGTCTTCCTCACCTTGTGGCTACTCATCGAGATGATATATTGCTACAGAAAGGTCTCCAAGGCAGAAGAGGCAGCTCAGGAAAATGCGTAAGTCCCCAAATACTAAAGAAATAGTGATAGCTAGTGCCTTCAGAAACCCTGCCTTCGCAGGTGAAGTGCTAACCAGTTTACATACCTCCCCCACTTTCTTCCTAGTAACAACCTGTGAGGTAGACACCATTCGTGTGCCCATTTTACAGATGCAGACATTGAGTGGGAGTGTTCACCTGAAACCTGACAGGTGACAGAGATGACCTCACAGTCATCTCTGAATTATCTAATTATCTAATGTGAATTAGACTGAATTATCTAATGTGTGGTCTAGGGAGAAGGCCAAAGTCATATTGAAAAAAGTAAAATTCGATTCCCAGCCTTTCACACTAAACAAAAATTGTGAGTGAAGTGAAAGTAAAATGTAAAATTTGGAAATTCTATTAAGATAAGAGGATATCTATTTTTTTTTTTTTAGACAGAGTCTGAAGCTGTCTCCCTGGATAGAGTGCCCTGGCATCATGGTAGCTCACAGCAACCTCCAACTCTTGGGCTCAAGGGATCCTCTTGCCTCAGTTTTGCTATTTTTTGTAGAGATGAAATCTTGCTCTTGCTCAGGCTGGTCTTGAACTCCTGAGTTCAGGCAATCCACCTGCCTCAGCTTCCCAGAGTGCTAGGATTACAGGTGTGAGCCACTGGAGCTGGCCTGAGAATATATTACTTTGGAATAGTGGAGAGCCTGTACTGTGGTATGGGTGCTGAGCTGAGACTCAAGATAGCTCAAACAAAATTGCCAAAGACACAATCAGAAAAAGAAAAATAGGTGTGACCCATACTTGTATTCCTAGCATTTTGGGAGGCCGAGGTGGTGGATTTGCTTGTACTCAGGAGTTCAAGACCAGCCTGAGCAAGAGCAAGACCCTGTCTCTACTAAAAATAGAAAAAAGTAGCTGTGGCATGTACCTGTCATCCCAGCTACTTAGGAGGCTGAGCCAGGAGGATCACGTGAGCGCAGGAGTTTGGCGTTGCTGTGACTATTAGGACACTATTGCACTCGACACAGGGCAAAAGAGACCCCGTCTCAGAAAAAAAGAAAGGAGGAGGGAATAAATCTGATTACATTTTATGCAAAAATCAATTACTCATGACAAGAATCCATAAGCAAAGTTTATAGATAAACAACAGACTGGGAGAAATTTTGAAGACATGAAATTATGCAAAAAATTATCAATGAACAAAAACAAATAGCATAGAAGAAAAACTGGCAAAACAAATGAAGAGTTGAATTTCAGAAGCAGAAATCCCAATAGCCTGTAAACATAAGGAAAGACGCCTAACATCTTTAGTAATCTGGGAAATGAAAATTAAAACAACTATTAAATATAATTTCACACCCATCAGTTTGATCTTTTTTTTTTTTTTTTAGAGACAGAGTCTCACTTTGTCACCCTTGGTAGAGTGCCGTGGCATCAGAGGTCACAGCAACCTTCAGCTCTTGGGCTTGGGTGATTCTCTTGCCTCCCAAGTAGCTGGGACCACAGGTACCCACCACAGTGCCCGGCTATTTTTTTTGTTGCAGTTTGGCCAGGGCTGGGTTTGAACCCGTCACCCGCTACCCTTGGTATATGGGGCCGGTGCCCTACTCACTGAGCCACAGGTGCCGCCCAGATCAACATTTCAATCTAAGTCCCGAAGACAATGTGGATAAATGGGAAGACATACAGTGCAGGCAGAAAAGTTTATGTGCAAATCTGGGGAGGCAGGTTATTCTACAAAGATCATTGTAGTTTTCTTTGGGGAAACACATCCAGAGGGACATGCAGAGTTGTTCTGTAGACATCCCTGTTCCTGGGCCCTGCTCCCTCCCCTGCCTTGTGTTGCCAACACCACGAGTGAAGCTCTGATTGTCTCCCCCCATACCCTCTACAGGTCTGACTACCTTGCCATCCCATCAGAGAACAAGGAGAACTCTGCGGTACCAGTGGAGGAATAGAACAGAAGCAGTATGACTGGAGGTGATGAACAGGGACTTGGGAGGGGAAGGCAGGCATGGATGGCAGGTTGTACAAGTGATGTCACTCACAACTGAAGCGACTTTAATTTGACCCCTTAGATCCATTTCTGTCCCCACCCTGAGGATACTTCTTTAAGTTGATGCCTGAGTCACTAAACTCTGTGTGATGTCAAGACCTTCAAAGGTGAATTGCTTTGGCCTGAGTGTTGGGACGATCTGAACTTTGCCCTCTGTGATAAAGGGATAATAATTCTCCCACTCCCTCCTTTGGCCAAAGAGTCTTCGGGCTGGGCTGGAAATTCTCAGTGAGTTGTTTTATAATCGGTAGGTGGCCCGAACACTGAGGGACTAGATATCCCAGATTCAGTGATGTCAGCAGCATCAGGACGGGGCCCTGGCTCTTCCCTCATCTGTCCATCTTTCTATTCATTCATCCATACATCTGTCTTTGAGCTTTCGCCTCTGACTGCCTAACTCCATCAGACCTCTCCACACCCTAAGACTTTGCCAGAACCAAGAAGCCAACATTTCTACATGGACTGAACCTCACCTTGTCCTCGCTCTCTTTGAAACCTAAAGCCACCTGGACTTCTCCCCTTGCTTCACATGACTTTGTATAAGTGCTGGAGAGGTAACAGCTTCCTCAGCCTTAACTGGCTGGGAACTGGCACATTCGCCATTGCTTCAAGAGAACGGATGTCTTATTGGAAGGAACCAGAGTTAAAGTAAAAGAGTATCATGAACTTGGATTAATTGATGTCAATTTTTTCATGTTCATGGCCCACTTGGCTAGAACATCAGAGAAAAGGATGCCTCTCTAGGTTCTCCAGTGATGGACAGAAGACTTGGGAAGGACCAATGATAATTTCAGTCGCCCTTTAAAGTTCCTGATCCTATCCTGATAATATATGTATGCCCTCCCTGGGGTGCACACCACTTGGGCATTGGAACTGAATTCTGAAGTTCCTCCTCTCAAAATTTCTGTGGATCAGTATTATTCCTCATTTTACAAGAGGCAACTGAGATTCACACAGGACTCAACTGAACAGGAGGCTTAAGAAGATTAACTAGAGCAGAAATAAGCCTTAGGTGCTTCCCAGGCAATACTTTTTGGGAGGGATAATCTTGATTTTGAAAAGACATGGACCTTGGCCATGGCCATGCCTCCTTCACAAGCGCTGACTGGGCAGAGGTCAAAGCTGGTAGACTCAGGTCACTAGAAACTGGCCAAAAGAGACATGAGGTAGACTTGAAGAATGTCCTTTCTGTAAAGATTTGAGAATCCGGAACATCCTTCCGGGAGAATTATATTTAATCTAAGAAAAATGCTGTTTGGCCTGAGATGGATGACAATTAAAGAAGCAGAATGAGAGGGGAGGGATGGGTAGGTGGCCTCCAAACACTTCACCTATGGATCTCTAATATTCAGTATTTTCCCCCTAAACTTGGAAAGAGCAGGGAAATAACAGAAAAAAATTGTAGTCAAAATCTCATGTTGCACTTGAATTGAGTGACTGGTCCAAGTGTGCTGTGCTTCAGCACCTAGAGATTAGAGGGGGGAAGATG
Source organism: Galago senegalensis (assembly GCA_963575145.1). NCBI lineage: Eukaryota > Metazoa > Chordata > Mammalia > Primates > Galagidae > Galago > Galago senegalensis. The sequence goes on along the minus strand of CAUYTI010164754.1, from coordinate 9,813 downwards.
CTCCATGGGTATCAGAAGATAAAGGTGGCCGGGATTCAGTAAGAGGGGTGCCCCTCAGATCTCAGATTTATGGGGACAGAACATATTCCATTGGCTTGGGGCTTCACTTTTGGGCTCAGTCCTTCACCTCTTCCATCCCTGGGGAAGCAATTAAAATAAGACCCTTAACACATTTTAAAGAGCCTGATTTTCTTAAAAGCTTTGCAATAAATTCAAGAACTTTATTGGTAATTCCCCACACAGTCCCTCTGAAGTAGAGAAGAGAATGTAACCATTTTTCTTTTTTTTTTTTTAAGCATTTCTCCACCTGCTTTATTATCCTTATTCTTTTCCATTTTTCTTACTTTATAGTTAGGATACTTGGCCTTAGGACGAAGCTTTCCCAGTCCCATGGTTGGTGTTGATGCCACAGCCGACAGTAATGACAAGCTATTGACTGCCACTCCATTCTCCTCTTGGTTCCAGTGGACCATGTATATGACTTATAGCCAAGTCATAATGGCCTTTATCTTTTTTTCTTTTATTTCTAAAAAATCCAACTCAGAAGTTTCCTGAATGGTTTTTAATGAAGCTGAATATACTGATCATTTATCTAATTCAAGTTATCTTCCCCACTCTTTTCCTTGTTCTAACTTCTCAACTCTTCTCATCCTTGATGCTTTCAGGAGAACTCTGGCTTGCTGGCCAGGTGCAGTGGCTCATACCTGAAATCATAGCACTCTGCGAGGCCAGCGTAGGAGGAAAGCTGTAGGCCAGTTCGAGACCAGCCTGAGCAACAAAAAATACAAAAATTAGCCAGGCCTGGTGGCAGGTGCCTGTAGTCTCAGCTACTAGGGAAGTTGAGGCAAGAAGATCTCTTGAGCCTGGGAGTTTGCGGTTGGTGTGAGTTATAATGATGCCATAATGCCACTGTACTCTAGCCCAGGTGATAGAGCAAGACCTTGTCTTTAAAAAAAAAAGAAAAAAGAAAAAAATCAAACTGTATGGTTTATAAATCCTTCTGACTTCAATTATTTTATTTCTTCTCTATAACTGGCCTTGTGAAGTAGATGTTGTTAATACTCATGTTACAAAAGAAAAGTGAGGCCAACGTTAAGTAGCTTTATGAAATCTTAAGGTCCCCTAACTGCTAAGCAGAGAGCTAGAATCCAGATCTGACTCCTACCCCATTTCTCTTTCCGCGTAGACCGCAGCTGCGTGTTTTAACTTCCGTCTAACCTCTGCCTCTCTTGCGTGTCCTCATTTCCCCAGCTCCTCTCACCCCTGAGCACCCTCACTGCTTCTCTACCACTTTGTTTCCTGGTGGATGCCAGAAATATGCTTTCAGAGTCACTCCGATTTTGGTTCTCTTTCCAGTTGGTTAGTGCATCATTATTTCTCCTGAATTGCCATTAAATTCTTTCCTGGGACACTTGATCATGATGACTGTAAATCTACAAGATACTGTGATCACCAGCCCCTGTTACATCTTCACGCATTTCCCTGTTTCTTCCCTTATCCCCACAAAAGCCCCATGCTAAATGTGCGTGGTTTCCGAGCTTTCTCTGGCATGCAGTTGCTTATTCAAGGGCTTAGAAGAGTTTTTAAGGGCTACCAGCACTTTAGAAACCCCAACTGTTGTCTTGGTGCTGGATATTTCCCACGCCTGGTCCTCGGTAACGCGATTCACTGAAGACCAAACTAGGTTCAGTCTGATTTTTCCCTTTCTTACTAACAGCCATGAACTTGACTGCTCAACTCAGCTGGCCCTGAAAGCACATTGCTGAGCTTCACTGTCAGCTCAGTCTTGTATTAAAGCCCCGACCCCTGCATGGACAGTCAGTGCCTGTCCCTACCCCCAGCCTTTATTCTTAGTCTGTCTGTCAGCAGGATCCTTTAGGCCTCCGTCCCCAAATGCCCACACGTCCAGACTTCCTTCATAGTTTCTGGTTTCTTCTCAAATGTCAAACTAGAAATATCCCTAGGAAAGGGACTTTTCAAAGCAGGAGTATGCTAGGGCAAGTAGAAGATGGATAACAGAAGAGACAGGAGCTTCCTCCTCACCCCACAGAACTACTAGATCAAAAAGGAACACTCCCCAGCTCAGCATCTGTGAATCCACATCCCATGAATTGGAGAGAAAAGGGTACATCACTGCATCTTTTCAGGAAGGAGAAGCAAGAGCTAGATGCATTTCGGAATAGATCTTGGTTCCCCTTTCCATTGTTACGTGGAAATGGAAAAACAAAAAGCAAAATGAAGCCGCCTTCTCCCCTCACTTTGTAAATGAAAAAACAAAACAAAAACCTTAACTCGGTGACTTCACTATCTAGTCACCCATTCATTCTGCAGACATTTTTCAGCACCCACTGTGTCAAGCACTAGCCTAGACTCTCAGTAGGACCTGCGGTCATAGGTGTAAAAATAGCATCATCCGAGCCTTACTTAATCTCCAAAATCGATAGTAGCTGAAGCTTGTGTTTAGTTCAGCCCACTTCCTGCCCCTTACACGAGTTTATCGCAGGACCCAGGAGATGGACATTTCTAAACAGGTATGAGTTACAGATGAGACTCCGCCGCTTCCCCAGGCCAGCTACAACTCAGAGCTGGCAATCACTGGCATCACTGCTTGGCAAGAGCTACCTCTGCTGGGCAGTGGGTCTGGCGCAAAGGGAGGTCACGGAAGGCGAGTGCTTACAGGTTTGTGAACTGCCATCAACACAGCCGACTCCAACAGTCTTGCAAAACATGGAACGCTTTTCCCCACGGTCACCTTCATGTTGCTTTTTCTTCATTTTCCACAGCCAGTCTTTTCCCCAAACTCTAGAAATGTTCCTGACCACCCAAGCCCTCAGCAGACTAATGCCCATTTGTGATGTTTCAGTAACTTCCCTGTTGTGTCAATAAATATCTCTGAAAATCACTTGCTCTGGTATGCGTATCTGTTTCATGGACGGTGGCTCCTCCCAGCACCCCAGCCTGCAGCTCTGCACCCGGTGGGATATGGCAGGAAAATGGAAAATGCCTTTAACTAACTGTGTGGAATTAGGCTTGGCACCTGTGGCTCAAGCGGCTAAGGCGCCAGCCACATACATCTAAGGTGGTGGGTTCAAATCCAGCCCAGGCCCGCCAAACAACAATGATGGCTGCAACCAAAAAATAGCCGGGTGTTGTGGTGGGTGCCTGTAGTCCCAGCTACTTGGGAGGCTGAGGCAGGAGACTCTCTTGAGCCCAGGAATTGGAGGTTGGGTTGCTGTGAGCTGTGATGCCATGGCACTCTACCCAGGGGAGCAGCTTGAGGCTCTGTCTCAAAAAAAAAAAAGTGTAGAATTAAACACACACCAATAATTGTGTGACCTGGCCTCGCCTCTCCTGGTTCCTCCTCTACCTACATACAAAGAAATGTAAGACTCACTTGTGGACCTTGCCCGGTGTGAAGTGAGTTTCCTAACGAGGTGCCAAGGAGCTAACTGCAGAGCTGATGAAGGGCAGGGCCAAACTGGCAGAAAGATTAAAAATCTTAGTATAATGCTGGCTGCCATAGTAAGAAATACGTGTGTGTGTTTAAAAAAAATGACATCCCTGAAATACTAAGGTTTAGTGTGATGTGTGGGACCTAAGGTGGCACAGTTGGGTTTACACTCAGGCTGCCTCCCTCCCCTGAGAAGGTAGATGGCCGTGTGTGTATAGCTGTGCCTACACAGGTGGCTTAAGGACTTGCTGTGAGCACATCTGGAAAGACTAGGAACATTTGGGGATAGGAACACTGATGACTCAAACAAGAAACACGCACATCATTTATTAGTGTAGTTCAACACTTTTTTCTTTTAATTCATACTGTACTCCCATGGTTCTAGCTACTTTACATTAAGATTTGGCTGGGTAGCCTTGTATGTTTCTAGGTACTAGCAGTAAGTTTTCAGACCCTGCGCACAGCGCCAGGCAAAGTACAGTTATAGATCCACATACAAACGGCCAGACAACTCCACTGCAATCGATCTGTTCTTTCTAGTATATGGCCCAGTGCAGGTGTTGGGGGGCTGCTCCCTTCTGCCTCGCCCTGCCCCACCCCACCCTGTGTCAGGATTATCCAGGGGCCACCTATGGCCTCTGACTCGTCCCTCCCCACCTTGGAGTCTAGGTTGAGTGGGGGGAAAAAGCACCATGGGTTTGGGAAGATGATCTGGTCCATGCAGAGAGTGGTCTGGCCCTAGAGTGCAGAGCGGGGAAATGTGGGGAGCCACACACAGCTGTTGGCAAAGACGGTTGCTTTCACAATGCAATCTGAGCACGCAGCACCCGTGCCCGCCACCTCCCCAGACACAGCCAGCTGTCTTGCCTGGAACAGAGGCTGCCATTTTGTTTCTGCAATGTCTTATTGTATGGAGAGAAGCAAGGACAGCTGAGATGCAGAGGTGACAATGTCCTTTAAGCCTTCACATGTTGGGGAGATCGTTGGGTAGCAGCTCCTCTTGGCAGGCAAGGTGCTTCTTACTGGCAGGCAAGGCTCTGATCCAGGCTCCAGGGTCTGCTGAGGACCTTGAGTCACAGGACCACTGTGCTGTCCCACAGAACATCAAAACTGGGAGCTGGCTGGGCTCACTGCCGTGGTGGCCAGAGCAGGAATGAGGTAATGAGGCTGGGCAGAGAGGCGGGAAGGTGAGCTCTCTACACCATGTGCAAATTCCTGCTTCTCGTTAGGAAAGCAGGGGCATTAAAAGACGGCCTTCCAGAAAAATGCTCCTCTCCAACCCAAAACACATCTTCTGGAAGAAAACACAGAGGCGGAGGGGAGTGGGGCCAGCCTGCTAGAGGTTGGGGGATGAGGGTTCGAGGATGTCAGAGGAATGGGATGATCATCCCACAGCCTAGAGAAGAGAGCCGGGTCAGGAAGAGAGGTCCTAGAGGTTCCTACCAGAAGAGGCAGTGGGGGCACCTGGGGTGCAGGGAGGTGACCACTGCCCAGCCATCTGGGGCAAGAGAGAAGAGTGCTGTTTCTACTGGGGACCCTTGGAGGGAAGGGTTGGCTTTGGCTGTCCTGCAGAGCTTAAGAAGTGGCATAGTATGGCACAGAAAGGACCCTCCTGAGCCACTAACAGTCCAGAAAGATTCTTCTCCTAGTCCCTACCCCAGGTTTTCATCCTAGAGCAGCTGCCTACAGGAGTAGTCCAAGTGGGACATGGAGGGAATCTACTTCTAACAAAGCATTCCTCTTAGGTCTCTTGTTCCTTCCCCACTCCTTATCTCCCAGGTTCTTAGTGTCAGTGCTCTAAGGCAACCCAGGGATTTTAGCCAAAGCTTTATATACTTAGTCAAACCCCAACAGGGTTTTGGCTGAGGAAGTGCTAGAACTGGACATGGCTTCTCTCCACTGCTTCCTTCTAATGAGGAAGTCTGGGTAGAAGAAAGGCATCATAGTGCCTAGAGATGGAAGATGGGCACCCTCCAAGATAAGATGATCTTTACCTGGCTTAGGGAAGGCCCCTTGCCCAAACTAAGAGTAGGCCAAAGAAGGAAGAAACCCCCCCCCCCAAGTTAATACTGAGCAATACATCACATTGAATCTCTCTCTCTCTGACACTGGGTCTCTCTAACCCTGTAGACATTTTCACTCTCCTGGATTTCCTGGGATCCTACACACTGCCTACCACACCCCTAAATACTAAGGAAGCTCTAGCCCAGAAAATGTGTTCCCTCCTGGCAGGACGACTTCCAATTCTGAGGAACTCAGTCTTGCCAGCCTCAGGCCTCAAAGATGGTCTCAAAGATGATGCCAACCCTGTAACCCACCTTAAAGTTAACCTAGCGAACCCCCTCCTGTTACAGGAGGCTACTGAAGCTCTGAGAGGGGGTGTGACTTGCCCAAGGCCCACAAAACTGGTCAATAGCAGGGTCCAGGTCTCAACAACTCTCAGTCCAGTGCTCTTCAGGGAGAGCATCACATTGCTGATCTTGGTGGCCTGAGATGTTGTCCCCTTGCCCAGGGAGGTGAGTGGGGAAGAGGGAGCACTGCAGCATGACCGGCTTCTTGGAGGCCAACCTTGTCATCCTTCCACAGTAAGCTGGAGTGGACGTTTAGACCCATTCACCTATTCTTCACCTAGTTTGAAACTGCAAATCCTTTAATATTGAGTGCAAACTCTCAAATGTTTTGCCACATAAATCCTCACAGAAAGACCTGTGTGGCCTCCGAGTTCCTATGTAAACAACGACAAGAGGGCTGGCTGGAAGAAGTAACATAGCAGTGGTGACTTGGCCTCTCTCTTTTGGGAGCTACAATGCTATTTGCTTCACTCCCAGACTGCAAGCATGAGCTCCCTTTTCTTTCATAAGTTATTAACTAAGGGGGAAAAGATTTTGTTTGGGGATGAATTGTTAATTTTCTCCTGGTTTGAAAGTGGGAAAATATATATATATATATTAGAACAGAGAGAACCCACAGGGATCCACGGTTCTCAGGGTACTTCCCTATCTGCATACGTGGTTGCTGGGTTCAAATCACCAGAGAACAGGAAGGTTCCTCTGCTAGACTAAGCACCTCCCTCCCTGGACGGTCCCCAGAGAGAAAGCAGAAGCTCAATACTTTTCTGTGGCCAGGTCCGCTTCTTTGCTTTCCTCCCAGAAAACAACCCTTTTTATGTCATCCCAAAGGTCCCACCATGCCACCTTGAATAATTAAATAACTCAAGTAAATAATTATGTATGAAAAAAATTTGAGAATTTATAGTTTTTGCACTCAAGAGTTTCTGGGAGTAGTTTTGGCTTTTAGCTACTCCAAGGGGAAATTTCTGGCAGTCTGTACCAGGCTCAGGGCCCAAGAGCCTTGACCCTCACTCAAGTCCTGCCAAGAACTTTACAGTGACCAAAAGGCTTGTGGGCACATGCACCCTTCAGAGGCATGAAATGTAACCTGACATCTCCTCTTCTGGGGGAGGGATAGCCACTCTAGCTGACCACCTGGAGCCTTCTTATCCTCCCTTGGGGAGTGACCTGGGCATGGACTCTCCTCTTTTCTAATCCTGCTCCTAGAGAAATGATCTGGGCCTTGTGCTCATTAAAAGTTAAACACTTTTTTTTTTTTTTAAAATTGCCACAGGTGCCAAAATGTTTAAAGAAAACAACTTTGTCATTGAAGTAGGACAGTGATAAAATTTCCCTCCCTTTGTGCCGATGCTCTGGGACATCTGGGGTTCAGGGATCCCTCTGTCTCTTGCATTGAGAAGGCCAGGAGGAGAACAAGCAGTCATGAAGAGCTCTCCCTGCCAAACTGGCTGTGACTCTTTCCTATTCAAGAATCTCTGTGAGCTCTGCCTGGGGCTGGCAGGACTCTTTTGCTCATTAAATGGAGAAACAGAAATTAGCGTGTGAAGAATGATGAATGTGCCCAGTAGGGCCCCATGAATTCACATCTATGCACTGGTCCCAGTGGGCCAACCCTCAGGAAGGCCCCAGACGGCTCACTCTTCTAATCCAGCGATTTCTATTCCTTTATGATCTTATACTTCTCTGGGGCCAGAGAAGGCTTTGCACCCCTTTCTCTACCAGAACTCCCACTCCCAAGTCAGAGAAACTCAGAATTTAGAATGGCTCCCCTGGGGCAGATATTTTTTTCATCAGGGCTTTTTCTACCCAGACTTCTGCGCCTGGGCCAAATCCTTCCCTCCAATGGCTTAGATGTTTTCTCCATATGCAAAGTATCGCAGATAATTGTCTCCATTGGCTAATGGTGGTTCTATACTTAGAACTAAGTGCTACTGGCAACCCAACGCATGCCTTGGCTCACTTCTCACATGGCATTCTGTGGGTAGACCCTGCAACCTGGATGTGGCTAGGGCATCCTCCCTCTCTCAGACCCTGGAGGGCCCAGGATACCCTAACTCATCCTAGAAATCAAAATGACAGCTCCAAGTGAAGGAATTAGAGCTGCAGACCTGACTTGCTTATAACCACTAAGCAAAGAGGCTTATCAAGGTCGAAAATGCTCCACCCTGGCTAATAAACAATGTGCTCTTAAGGCACAGAGAAACAAGAGGACTTTAGGCACTAGAGAGTGACACTTCCCCCAGATCCAGCCTGGGAGAAGACCAGAGAGAAAGGAGGTGGGAAAATCAGAAATCCCCAGCCCTTATTGGGTCCACACCCCACACAGGTCGGAGGAAGGTACAGGAGCAATGGATGGGTATCCCCTTCCGAGCGCGAGTCCTCAGGAGCCTGCGACCCCACAAACGCAGCCTTCCCAGCTTTCAGACAGTCCTCTCCACCTGACGCTTCCTGTATGGTCCATATCAAGTGGGTGGCCTCCTGCGGGCCAGTTCAGATGGGGCTCCTGCCCTTGGTGCTTCCATGTTCCCAAGAGAGCGCCGGGGGTGGAAGCGTGGGGTAGGGAAGAAAAGATTCTCTTTTATTTTGGAAACAAATCAAAAGGGGATTAGGGAATGAAGCACCTTAAGCAATGCCCCCGTGAGACTTCTTTTCGAGACCCTAGGGTCTTGGTAGGCATGGCTCTGGCTCAGCATTTCCCTTCTAAGAGCCAACAGTGGCCAGCAAGGGAAGGGTGGGGAGCAGAGGATGGGAGGAGGGTCAGGGGAGGTCGGCGCTGAGAGGTGGTCCCTGCCCTCCTCAGCCCCTCCACAGAAGGAAAGCGCTGCTCCGGCCAGCACAGGGGGCGGGAGGTCCCGCTCCTTCTCCCTGGTACATAAGCATTATCTGTTTAAAATCTGTATATAATATATATATTTATATTCTGTATATATATATTTATATATATTTATATGATCTATGTACACGTATTGCACAGCCTCTTGCAGCCACCCCTGCTCCTGCCTGGTCAGTGATAGCGGCTCCTCTTCTCTTCGCTTTCTGATGTGTAGTCCCGGGACCTGATGCCGCTCTGAAGGTTGATGAGCGAGTCCTTCATCTGTAAGATAGGGAAGCCCACCTCAGGCCTGGGTCTGTGTCCTCAGGGGGCCTCTCCTCCCACCAGCATCCCGAGAACACGCCTGAGGCTGGTCCCCAACCCTGCCACAGAGCTGACGGGAGATGGGCTTGTTAAACAAGGGTGATTCTCAAGGGCATAGTGTCAAGCAGAAAGGGGATAGGCAATCTAGCGTGGGGACCCACCTCCCTCCACCCCAGAGAGCTCCCTGGGTCTCAGAGGTCTGAATCAAGAACTCTCTCAATGTGTTCAAATGCTGCCAGGACACAGACTTCCACTTCCCTGACCCTCTTGTCCCATCCAATCTCCCTGCTGATACTATGTCTGTCTTTGGACATCAGCTGAGGACTCTTTTTGCCCTTGCCTATTCCAATCTCACTCATCTCTTTAGGCCCAGAACAAATTCAAACTTTGTCTGGCTCCCAATCATCCTTCTCTATCCCGGCCTCACATATACGACCCATGAGGGCTCTGCACTGTGGTCATCTTTAATTACTTGCTTTTGTGTTTGCTGGGATCAGAGCTGTGTCTTATCCTTCCCTTGTACACTCAGAGGTGCCATGCAGAGAACTGAGGCATCTCCTAGTTGGCACCCATATCCGTGAATTAATGATTTTAGGTGCTGGGATGGAGACTAAATGGTGCTGTTCCAGCAGGAGAACCCTAAAGGACCCATATTTTGTTCTCTCTGGTTCTTTTACATCCTCTGCTCAACAGGGATGGGGGGGGGACTTACCGTTCTTTTAAACGTTACTCTTATTTTTTTTTTTTTTTGAGACAGAGCCTCAAGCTGTCCCCCTGGGTAGAGTGCTGTGGCATTACAGCTCACAGCAACCTCCAACTCCTGGGCTCAAGCAAGTCTCTTGCCTCCGCCTCCCAAGTAGCTGGGACCACAGGCG
>CAUYTI010164752.1:0-17000 GCA_963575145.1 Galago senegalensis | reverse complement strand
CCAGCAATCTCCAACTCCTGGGCTTAGCGATTCTTCTGCCTCAGCCTCCCAAGTAGCTGGGACTACAGGCGCCCGCCACAACGCCCAGCTATTTTTTGTTGCAGTTTGGCCGGGGCTGGGTTTGAACCCGCCACCCTCGGTATATGGGGCCGGCGCCCCACTCACTGAGCCACAGGCGCCTCCCAAAACACTATAGTTTTAAAAGTACATTTTCCTTCAATCTATGTCTGTTTCTTAGTATATACACAAGAGAAACCTTAGGATAATGTACACATACAAAAGACATTCAATTCAGCATTTATTTTAATAACAAGTAAACTGGCAACATCATCAGTAAGAAAATAAATTATAGTATATCCAATATTATGAAACATACTACAGTTAAAAGAAATTTATTATACAATGTGAATTTTTTTTTTGAGACAAGACTCACTTTGTCACCCTACATAGAATACTGTGGCCTCATGATAGCTCAGTGCAACCTCAAATTCTTGAGCTCAAGCAATCCTCCTATCTCAGCCTTCTGAGTACCTGGGACAACAGGCACGTGCCACAGTGCCCAGCAAGTATTTTCTATTTTTAGTAGAGTCATAGTTTTATTCTTGCTCAGGCTGGTCTCGAACTCCTGAGCTCAAGCACTCTTTCCTCATCTCAGCCTCCCAGACTACCAGGATTTACAGACATGAACCTAGACAATGTTAGTATCTTTAATAATACTGAACTATATACTTAAAAACAATGAGGTAGGCTCAGTATCCATAATTTAGTGGTTAGGGCGCCTGCCACATACACCGGGGCTGGTGGATTCGAACAGGCCCAGGCCTGCTAAACAACAATGACAACTACAACAAAAACAACAACAACAGCTAAGTATTGTGGTGGGTGCCTGTAGTCCCAGCTACTTGGGAGGCTGAGGCAAGAAAATTGCTAAAGCCCAAGAGTTGGAGGTTGCTGTGAGCTGTACATCATACCATAGCACTCTATCGAGGGTGACATAGTGAGACTCCGTCTCAAAAAAAAAAAAAAGGTAAGATTAAAAAATAAATTTCAGATACACTTAGAAGTAAAAATTGCTAGAAATCCAATTGCATGATACATTAAAGAATTTCAAATTATATATGCATACATACACTTTTCAAATAATTTTTAGAAGATCTAGAAGGATAAAGAGCATTAACTAATCACATCATGGCATCAAGAGAGAAAGTGAATCTAGGAAATTTCACTTCATTTGTATTATTTAAGATAATCTTTATTTGCGTAAGTGAAAATACGTTTTTAAGAAAATGTACTCTCTTACCTACTGTGTACCAACTCGCATCTGTTAATTTATTGATAACAGCTTCCTGATATGCACCATCAAGATTCTTCACTTCCACAATAGCTCCTACCTAAAATATTTTTTAAATGTTAGAAAGTTTTTAAACACAAATGAACAAACCAAAAAATTTTGTGTTTTTTTTTGTTTGTTTGTTTTTTTGAGACAGAGTCTCACTATGTCACCCTTGGTAGAGTGCCGTGGCATCACAGCTCACAGCAACCTCCAACTCTTGGGCTTAAGCAATTCTCATGCCTCAGACTCCCAAGTAGCTGGGACCACAGGCGTCTGCTACAACGCCCAGCTATTTTTTGGTTGCAGCTGCCATTGGTCAGCAGGCCTGGGCCAGGCTCAAATCCACGAGCCTCGGTGTATGTGGCCAGCGCCCTACTCACTGAGCTACAGACTCCGAGCCATGTTTTGTTTTTTTTTTTTTAAACTGAGTGCATGGGGTGAAGAATGAAATAACTACTGACTTGATTTAAAGTACCACCAATGTTTTTGTACCATTAGTGAAAATGTTAACATAATGAAAAGGCAAATAATACCTAATAATATTAAGAAAATAGTTTTGTTCCTTTGACTGCCCTAAAAGAGTCTTGAGAACTTATAGGGGTGAATAGACCATATCTGGAGAACCAGCGTTGGTAAAATTGACTGTCCTTGCCCCATATTTCCATTCCTCTTTCAAGGAGGCTGGAGAAAGACTATGACAATTAAAAACTTGCTCAGAGGTTGCCTTAAGGGTTAGAATGTACCACTAATGACAGCCATTTCAAAGATTTTCCACTTGTTCAAGAAAATGCTAACAATTACATTTACATGGTCTTCACAGTGATGATAAAAAATAAACACATTCGGGGGATTGGAGGGATCACTTCTGAGGTTTATCTTACAAGGGTACAAGTGAATCTTTCTAAGAGCAGAATGTGAACGTTTTAAAATAATAACTAAGAAAATGGCACGAAGGCTATGTTAACCAGTTTGATGGAATTGTTTCGGATTGTGTGTGAAAACCCCACACTGTACCCCAGAAGTGCATTAACGTACATAGTTACCATTCAATAAAAAAATAAATAAATAAATAAATAAATAAACATGTTCAGATGAGACTTTTAGTCCTACACAATATCCAAAAGAGGAAAGAGAACTCCATGGACAAAACTTTCATTAAATGACTAGTCAATAAATACTTGCTATAATGATTTAGATTATTATTTTCACATAAACTCAATATTAAAAATGTATTTAGACCAAATGATAATCATTGTTGGTACATTTACTTCCTCTAAGAGAAACATTTATCCAAATGTCAACATTTTCTATAGGCTAATGAAAAGCTACAAATTAAGGAATAATTCAAAATCTATACACAAAAACCTACAAATAAAAAAAGATATTTCAATAATCTTGAAATCAAAACTTTATAGACTTGCCTATTTCAAAATCAAAATGATCCCAAAGCCTAACCATATACAAAAAAAAATTTTAATGAACAAATACCAAAAAAAGCAAACTAGACTAATGAGACCACAATCAAGGAGGCTAGAGCAATACCAGGAGAAAAAGAAGGATAAAAGCTACAAAGGAGTTGCCTTGTCTATCCCTGTGCAACACTGAGTGAGCGCTGCCGGTACGTGGTACCTGTGGGCCTGTTCTGGGTGAACAGGGCAGGCAGGCAGTGAAGACATAATATTGCTGTACTTACCAGACAGAAACACACTAAATAAGGCAAGGTATGTATGGATAGTGAGTACACAGAGGGCGTGAGGTTTCAACTACAGGCTGTGAGCCTGTCAGAATTTTGGGTCTGCCATTTCTGCCTATGAGACCTTGACTAAATCACTTCGCTTTGGTTTCCTCCTCTTGTAAAGAGCTAATGAGAGGACTAAATAAATTGTGGCTAACATTCTGTCCCTTTGTTATTGCAAGTCACAAACATGCATATGTAATGTTAAAGATGGACTAAACAGAAATGCTGGAAAATAATTTTTATAAGGCATGATTAAAAACAAAAAACCTTTGGAGTTTTAGTCCTCCATAGTACCTACTATATATGCAAGATAGTAATGCCTTAGAAATCCATTTAAAAGTTTAAAATTCAGCAACAAACAAAAGTTGGCAAATAAATATATCTAACTCTTCAAAAAGTACAGCTTCACCAATGCAGGATTTTTCTTACCTCTATATACGTTTCTTAAATTCTCTTAGCGTTTCTTAAAATTCTCCAAATGGACTAGTACCCATTTTCAGACACTTAAAAGAGGCAAAGAACAAATAGTGGCAACTCACACACTCCCTTTAGCCTGCTTACTAAAGTAACGTAGGCTCGGCGCCTGTTAGCTCAGAGGCTAGGGAGCCAGCCACACACACCGGAGCTGGTGGGTTCGAACACAGCCCAGGCCTGCCAAACAACAATGACAACTGCAACAAAAAAATAGCTGGGTGTTGTGACAGGCACCTGTAGTCCCAGCTACTTGGGAGGCTGAGGCAAGAGAATCGCTTAAGCTCAAGAGTTGGAGGTTGCTGGGAGCTATGATGCCACAGCACTCTACCAATGGTGACATAGTAAGACTGTCTCAAAAAAAAAAAAAGAAAGTAATGTAACATTTATTTTACTGGTTAATAAGAAAATAGGAATACACAGAAATAAACTCTCTAGTTGCCAGTATGAACACACTCATAACTTACAGCTGTCTGATGACCCTTGAAAAGTTTCATTTGCCAATAGTTGATCCAAAGAAGTAAGAGCTCTGAGTTTTTAGATCTACATGTAACTCACATCACTAATCGCTAGTCCGTGACCTATCAATTCTGAGACAATCCAAAATTTCCATAATGGACACATGACAAAACTAAGAGTAAAAGCATCACTGTTTCCTTGATGGCTAATACATCATCAGGCCACTATCATATCAGGCATTATTTAATACAAATCTCTTCTTGCTATTTATTATTTAGAGAAAACCATGTATTTTTACTGTATCAACTCAATAACAAAATAGCCAATGAATTAAAATGAAATGATGAAGTATTATTATTGTTTCCCAAACAAACATTAGAATCAATAATGAATGAATGAATTACCTTTAGTGGGCCTTTTATATGGTCATCCTGAACTTCCACTGTAGAAGAATCATGTCTAAATGTCACCTAGAGATTATAAATTTAATTAGCCACCAAAAAAAAAGAAATTCAAGCAACACAAACTTATCAATATACTATTATTTGTTTTTACTACAAGTAATATAAACTAAAAGCTGCCTACTTTACACATGACCCCAATCTTTGAGCTGGGCACTGTGGCTCTAACACAGGAGCGTCCTGCTGTGGCCCAAAGGCTGCATGTTGATTTTGTCAGGACATTTTTTGCTTATTTGAAGTATCAAGATAATCACAAAAAGTATGCACAGACTTTTTTTTTTGGCTACTAGCTTTTGTTAGTGTTTGTGGTATATTCAACGTGTGGTACAAGACAACTCTTATTCTTCCAGTATGTAGCAGAGACACTCCTGCAAATCCCAGCTACTCTAGAGGCTGAAACAAGAGGATTCCTTGAGCCCAGGCTGCAGAGAGCTATGATGATGCCAATGCACTCCAGCCTGGGTAACAGAGCAAGACCCTGTCTCTTTAAAAAACAAACAAACAAACAGCAACAACAACAACAAAACAACCCAATCTCTAACTAGATTAACTGAAAAATTATTTAGTAAGACAAATGCTCAGACTGTTATTTCAGTTTTTAAAAATAAAAGTAACCAGTGATATTACATCTAAATTACTCAATGTTCCACATATTTTACTTTACTTGATAGTATCAGTTATAAGTTTAGTTGTATAATTTCTTTTCCTAAAAAAAGAGAAAGGAAGATGTGGACATGTTGGGTTACTAGGTGTATCATTCTGTGAAGGCCTATCTTATAATGAGCAGCAGAGACAAACATTTACTGGACAGCTAAGCATCAACCTCAAGAATCAAACAACAATCTCTATAACAACCTTATTATGTGGGTATAATTATTCCCATTTTGTTGATATGAAAACTGAGGAACAGAAAATATAAGTCAATGATCCAAGATCGTCCAAGTTAGTACATGGTGAAGCTAATATTCAAATGTACTCTACCTCCAGAACCACACTGTATTCTCTATATCCATACAGAAATCAGAAAATGGGAAACCAGACGGGAAATGACTAAGTTAAAATAAAGAATACAAAATTATATTTTAAGTACCTGATAAAAATAAGATATCATCTACTATTCAGTATAGAGAAAGTTATATTCTCTAGATGGGGCAAAAGAGTCATTACAGAGATTCAAGCATTAGCATCATCGTATCAGATGTATGTGATAGTCATTTTAGGAAACAGGTTCACTCACAGTCTGTGGAGGAAGATACCTTGCAGCCACAGGATCCCAGGCATTTCTATGTCACACAAAAGCATCACTGCGCTTTATTTAAATCATGTGTTTAGGTATTTGTGTTCTTCATTTAAATTCAAATCGCTTACAGATGGGGCCTAGGTCTTAAGACTAGAATTTAAGTATCTTTACACAGTGCTTAGCACATAGTAAAAGATCAATAAACAAAAACTGCTGCCCACGAGGTGGCAACGCCTGTAATCCTAGCACTCTGGGAGCTGAGGTGGGTGGATTGCCTGAACTCAAAGGGTTGACCTGTCAGCCACAACAAGATCTCATCTCTAAACAATATCCAGCATTGTGGTGGGTACCTGTAGTCCCAGCTACTTGGGAGACTGAGACAAGATAATTGCTTGGGCCCAAGAGTTTGAGGTTGCTGTGAACCTGTGATGCCATGACACTCTACAAAAGGCAACAAAGTGAGACACTGTCTCCAAAAAAAAAAAGAAAACTGTTAAAGAAATTAATCAACACACCTGCTGAAAATATATTAATTTTGACTCATAAACAAATTAAACTGCTTGAGAAATAAATCCCCGTATCTGCTGAGAAAATCATTAACTCTAAATTAGAAACAAATTCTTAAAGTAGCCCAGAGAAATTTATAGATATCCACTGTTTACAAGGCACAGATATTTTGTGCTATCAGTAGAGGCATCAGGGCCAGATACTAACAGTTTTGTTCCTTTCACTTACAGCAAGAAATGGTAGGACTATTACAACACCATTTTCCAGGTTCATTCATCACACGGGTATAACCAGAGAAAGATGCAATTAGGTGATAAAATTTAGCCTTTTCTTTGCAGACCAAAGCATGAGTCCTAGTGACACTGCTCCTGACTAAAGAAACACCTTATCTAGCTGGCACAAACATGCTACCTGCATGGCAAGCTCAACTAAGCAGACTCTCCATCAGGAAAGAGGGCTTTTATCCAATTCACACAAAGTTCTTGTAAGAGTGAGCAACAGCCCTGAAAAAGTGAGAAAATTCTTCACCTCTAGAATAGTAGTGTCAAAAAACTGAGTGCTCAGGGGACACCAGTGTGTAAAACCAGAACAGGTGATGCCACTTCAAGAGTGCCAAGTATTTAGTACCAAGCACATGGAAACTGAAGGTAGGGTGGGATCAAGACTAGCATCCTACTGATTTATAGTTAATTCAAAGGCCGTTTCACAAGGGTTGTTAACCAGAAATACAAATTACAATCACTCAGGAAGTTTTTTTCAACAGATCCATGCATAAGAGGAAAGAATCCAGGCATACATGTAAGGGAGAAGCTCAGAAGATACTCTTCATATCTTCCACAGGAAATACAACACCTTTACAGCCTGTTTAACTGGCATTATTAAAACCAATGATTTAAAGGGTATTTGTTAATCTAGATTATTAATCCCTAAGGACAGAGATCAGGTAACCTTATCTACATGTTCTCCTCCTCATTCATATCTAAAAGAGTTCCGAGCAAAGGGTTAGCTTCTCAATAAATCACTGATAAATGAAAAGATACCAACATTCACTTGTCCAATATTCTTCAACACTGATAATTAAAATGGAAGGAATTATATATTTTTTCTGCATTACTCAAGTACTTTAGAAACATTTTTCAAGAAGTATAAAGGACAAAGAATTAACAATTAGATGTACCTCATTTCACTGTTACCTAAGACACTATCCATGATAAACTGGATCCCAATTTCATGGTTAAAATGGTAAGGGGAGATGTCTTAAAATTGACCTATGATAGTTCCAATTCTGCCACTAATTTGCTATAAGGGCCTCAGAACAATTACTAACTCTCTCCTGAGCCTCATTTTTCTTTTAATAAAATTAATCAGTTAAACAGATGACTTTTAAGGTTCTTTCCAACTCTAAAACAGTACAAATATCAAGTCCATAGTGAAATGGCATTCAAAATACCAACTGTGATAATCTAATTTCCTTCCAATTGGAATACTTTAAAAATCATTAAAAATGCTTTGTTTGGGGATATTTTTACAACTGTTACTCCTAGAAACTCATTTTGGAGAAAAATTATTATTAGATACAATCACCAAATAAAAGTCATAAATACCAAATACTGAACATATAATTTCTAAATCTACAAATACTATACCTTGACTTTGACAAGTCTTTTTGCTGTCTTGATCTTGGCTTCACAAAAGGCTCCTCTGTATTTAGCACTCACATCGGTGCCCACTGTCAAATAGGGAGGCTCATCAAGGGCCTAAAAAAGTAAAGAAATATAATTAGATTTAAACTCTTTAATCCTTTTTTTTTTTTTTTTTTTTTGGAGACCGAGCCTCAAGCTGTCCCCCTGGGTAGAGTGCCATGGCATTACAGCTCACAGCAACCTCCAACTCCTGGGCTCAAGCGAGTCTCCTGCCTCCGCCTCCCGAGTAGCTGGGACCACAGGCGCCCGCCACAACACCGGCTATTTTTTGGTTGCAGCCGTCATTGTTGTTCGGCGGGTCGGGGCTGGGGATTTGAACCCGCCACCTTAGGTGTACATGGCTGGCGCCTTAGCCAGTTGAGCTTTAGGCGCCGAGCCAAGTCTTTCTATTCTAACCAATGGTGTTTGTTTCAAAACGATTTAAAGTGGACTTCTGCTTTTGCTTTTAATGTCTTTGGCTGTCCCCATGGTTCACTATAGCAAGCGTATTCCTGATTGCAGTCCTCTGCCATTCCCAAAGAAACTCATGCTTTGGACTCTCTCTATCCCCCCTTGATTTCTGTTGTTATATTAAGTCATCATAATCACAAGCAAAAAGAGTGATAGAGATAAAACTTTTTTTAGAGACAGAGTCTCACTTTGTCACCTTCGGTAGAGTGCCGTGGCATCATAGCTCACAGCAACCTCAAGCTCTTGGGCTTAGGTGATTCTCTTGCCTTAGCCTCCTGAGTAGCTGGGACTACAGGTGCCTACCACAATGCCTGGCTATTTTTTGTTGCAGTTTGGGTGGGGCTGGGTTCCAACCTGTCACCATCTATAAATAGGACCAGCACCCTACTCACTGAGCCTCGGGCACCCCCATAGAGATAAAACTTAATGAATGAATATAATAAGTTGAGGAAATAAATTTGAATTTTATGTGATCAGATAAATAAGAAAAAAAGAATGTTATTTTTATCCTAAAGGAAAAAACTGAATTATTATTGTTCCAAAATGGAAAAAAGAAAAATATAGGTCAAAAACTAATTGGAGGCTCGGCGCCTGTGGCTGAAGTGGCTAAGGCGCCATGTACACCCGAGGTGGCAGGTTCAAATTCAGCCCGGGCCCGCCAAACAACAATGACGGCTGCAACCAAAAAATAGCCGGGCATTGTGGCAGGCGCCTGTGGTCCCAGCTACTCGGGAGGCTGAGGCAGGAGACTCACTTGAGCCCAGGAGTTGGAGGCTGCTGTGAGCTTGGACAGCTTGAGGCTATGTCTCAAAAGAAAAAAAAAACTAATTGGAGTAAAATCTTCTAAGTTATGAGAGTTTTTACAAATGATAAATCCTGTAAAAGGAATCATGTGATCAAGATTAAAAAGAAATTCTAGGGCCAGCGTGGTGGCTCACACCTGTAATCCTAACACACTGGGAGGCTGAGGCAGGTGGATTGCCTGAACTCACAGGTTCAAGATCAGCCTGAGCCAGAGAGAGACCCCCCCCCCATCTCTAAAGATAGTTGGGCATTGTGGCAGGTGCCTATAGTCCCAGCTACTTAGGAGGCTGAGGCGAGAGAGTCACTTAAGCCCAAGAATTTGAGGTTGCTGTGAGCTGTGACACCACAACACTTTACCAAGGGCAATATAGTGAGACTCTGTCTCAAAAAAAAAAAAAAAAAGAAAGAAAGAAAAAAAGAAAGATTGTATGTATTAGCAAAATAATTTCTTGTACTTTAGTTTTATTTTATTTTATTTTTAGTGACAGAGTCTCATTTTGTCACCCTTGGTAGTGGTGTCATAGCTCACAGCAACCTGAAACTCTTGGGTTCGGGTGATCCTCTTGCCTCAGCCTCCCAAGTGGCTGAGACTACAGGTACCTGCCACAATTCCTGGCTATTTTTAGAGACTGGGGTGGGGTGTGTGTCCCTTTTGCTCAGGCTGTTCTAGAACTCCTGAGCTCAGGCAATCCACCCACCTCAGTGTCCCAGAGTGCTAGGATTACAGATGTAAGCCACCACACCTGGCCTTATGTTTTCTTTAAAAGGTCTCTGATTACTTTAAATAACCTGAGTCTGCAACAGAGTAGAAAACCATGATATGAAACTAACATCTTACAGACACCTAATCGTTGACAAACAAAATCATACACTGGGGGAAGGAATCCCTATTCAATAAATGGTGCTGGGAGGACCCACATCTTTCTCCACTCTCTAAAATTGATTCAAGATGGATAAAAGATCTAAGTCTAAAGCATGAAACAATAAAAATCCTGGAAGAAAGTGTGGGGAAAACACTTGAAGTTATCAGCCTGGGGAAAGACTTTATGAAGAAGACTTCAGTGGCAATTTCAACAACAAAAATAAACAAAATAGGACTTAATTAAACTGAAAACCTTCTGTATAGCTAAGAAGACAACAACCAAAGCAAATAGACAACCATCAGAATGGGAAAAGATATTTGCATATTATGAACTGGAAAAAGCTTGATAGAATCTACAGAGAACTCAAGTTAATCAACATAAAAAGAGCCAACAATCTCTTACATCAGTGGGCAAGAAAGGTGACTAGAACCTTCTCTAAAGAAGACAGACAGGGCTTGGTGCCTGTGGCTCAAGTGGCCAAAGTGCCAGCCACATACAACTAAGGTGGCGGGTTCAAATCCAGCCCAGGCCCGCCAAACAACAAGGACTGACAGCTGCAACCAAACAATAGCCGGGCGTTGTGGTGGGTGCCTGTGATCCCAGCTACGTGGGAGGCTGAGGCAGGAGACTCACTTGAGCCCAGGAGTTGGAGGTTGCTGTGAGCTGTGATGCCATGGCACTCTACCCAGGGGGATAGCTTGAGGCGCTGTCTCAAAAAAAAAAAAAAAAAAAGAAGACAAATGGCAAACAAAAATGAAAAAATGCTCATTGTCCCTAATTATCAGAGAAATGCAAATCAAAACTACCCTGAGATATGACCTAACCCCAGTGAGAATGGCCCACATCACAGTCTCAACGCTGCAGATGCCAGTGTGGTTGTGGAGAGAACACACAAAACAGCAGTCTGGTGGAACTGCAAACTAATACAACCTTTTTGGAAGGAAGTATGGAAAATCCTCAAAGAACTCAAGCTAGACCTCCCATTTGATCCTGCAATCCCATTACTAGGCATCTACCCAGAAGAAAAAAAATCCTTTGAACCTAAGGGCACTTGCACTAGACTGTTTATCACAGCTCAATTTACAATTGCCGAAATGTGGAAACAGCCTAAATGCCCACCAACCCAGGAATGGATTAACAAGCTGTGGTATGTGTATGGCATGGAATATACCATTCAGCCACTAAAAAAGATAGAGACTATATCTTTTGTATTAACCTGGATGGAGGTGGAACACATTCTTCTTTGTAAAGTGTCATAAGAATGGAGAAGTAAGAATCCAATGCACTCAATTCTGATATGAGGACAACTGATGACCTAGTACATGGTGGGGAGTGAGGGAATAGGGGAGTGGAGAGAGGGAAGGAGGGAGGAGGATGGGAGGTCATGGTGAGTGACACATCTCTTCAGGGTGGGACACAATTATAAGACGGATGTTACCTAACAAAAGCAATCAGTATAATCTGGTTCTTTGTACCCTGAATGAAGCCCCAACAATTAAAAAAAAATAAAAAGAAAGAAAAGAAAAAGCCTGAGTCTTGGCTTGGCACCCATAGCTCAGTGAGTCGGGTGCCAGCCACATACACTGAGGCTGGTGGGTTCCAGCCCAGCCTGGGCCTGGTAAACAACAACAACAACTGCAACCAAAAAAATAGCCAGGCATTGTGGCAGGTGCCTATACTCCCAGCTACTAGGGAAGCTGAGGCAAGAGAATCGCTTAAGCCCAAGAATTTGAGGTTGCTGTGAGCTGTGACACCACAGCACTGTACTGACACAGTGAGACTCTGTCTCAAAAACAAACAAACAAACAAACAAAAAACTGTAAGTCTTCTCAGTATCAACAACGGACCCCTTTTTTTGGTCATAACTATGTAACTTCCATCATTATATAACACATGAATGTATCAAAATGTCAAATTGTATCCCATAAATATGTGCAATTATAATGTGTCAATTTAAAACTTAAAAAACCCTGTATTTATCTTTCTTTTTTGAGACAGAGTCTCACTTTATGGCCCTCAATAGAGTACTATGGCGTCACAGCTCACAGCAACCTCCAACTCCTGGGCTTGATTCTCTTGCCTCAGTCTCCTGAGTAGATGGGACTGCAGGCTCCCACCACAATGCCCAACTATTTTTTTTGTTGTTACAGTTTGACTGGGGCCAGGTTTGAACCCACCACCCTCAGTATATGGGGCTGGTGCCCTACCCACTGAGATCATTTTTTAATTAAAAGTGTTGTTTGAGGCTCGGTACCAGTAGCTCAGCAGCTAGGGCACTGGCCACATACACCGGGGCTAGCAGAATCTAACCCAGCCCGGGCCTACCAAACAACAATGACAACAACAACAATAACAACAACAAAAATAGCCTGGTGTTGTGGAAGGCACCTGTAGTCTCAGCTACTTGGGAGGCTGAGGCAAGAGAATCCCTTAAGCCCAAGAGTTTCAGGTTGCTGTGAGCTATGACCCCATGGAACTCTACCGAGGGCGACATAGTAACTCTTGTCTCAAAAAAAAGTGTTTGACATTTGGACAAACCAAAATTTAAACTATAAAGTCAGTCTCTTTTTGATCTGAAATTACTTTGTCAACAATTGGTGAACCTGGCTGATGGGTACTAGGAGGTTCATCAGACTATTCTTGCAACTTTTCTGTAGGTTGGAAAAATTTTTTAAATTAGCAATTAGGAAGTGGGCTGGGTATGGTGGCTCAGGCCTATAATCCTCTGGGAGGTCAAGGTGGCTGGATTGCTTGAGCTCACGAGTTGGAGACTAGGCTGAGCAAGAGTGAGATTCTGTCTCTACTAAAAATGGAAAACTGAGGCAAGAGGATCACTTGAGCACAAGAGCTGGAGGTTGCTGTGAGCTGGGACACCACAGCATTCTACCAAGGCTGACAAAGGGAGACTCTGTCTCAAAAAAAAAAAAGGAGGAAAAAGGCTCCACACATTTGCACCTTTCTTTCTTTCTTTCTTTTCTTTTTTATTAGGTGAGATC
Organism: Galago senegalensis; assembly: GCA_963575145.1. Lineage (NCBI taxonomy): Eukaryota > Metazoa > Chordata > Mammalia > Primates > Galagidae > Galago > Galago senegalensis. The sequence goes on along the minus strand of CAUYTI010164752.1, from coordinate 3,975 downwards.
CCACCTCATGCCCTCCCTCCTTCTACCATACATCTTTCCCTCTCCCCCTCCCGCTTCCCTTTTCCCCCCCGCACTGGATTATAATAGTGTTTGATTGTTCTTATGAACGTGTAATTGTTTATATGTTGATTTCCTATTAGTGTGGAGTACATCGGATATTTATTTTTCCATTCTTGTGATACTTTACTAAGAAGAATGTATTTCAACTCCATCCAGGTAAATGTAAAAGATGTAAAGTCTCCATCTTTTTTAATGGCTGAAGAATATTCCAGATATACATATATCACAGTTTATTGATCCATTCAAGAGTTGTTGGGCACTTAGGTTGCCATTTGCACCTTTGTTGATAGATCTGAACGCTGCCTTTGCTGTGCTCCATCAGCCTTGTAGACACTTCCATTTCTATATGGTGTAGACGTGATGAGCCTTTGTACCAGGTCCTTTCCCCAGATAGAGACTCTCCTGAGGAGAGGAGAGTCTGTTTCATCTTTTTTTTTTTTTTTTTTTGAAACAGAGTCTCACTATGTTGTCCTGGGTAGAGTGCTGTAGCATCAGAGCTCACAACAACCTCAAACTCTTGGGTTTAAGGGATTCTCTTGCCTCAGCCTCCCAAGTAGCTGGGACTACAGGTGCCCGCCACAACGCCCGGCTATTTTTGTTGTTGTAGTTGCCGTTGTTGTTTGGCAGGCCCAGGCTGGGTTCAAACCCGCCAGCTCCAGGGTATGTGGCTGGCGCCCCAGCTGCTGAGTTACAGACACTGAGCTGAGTCTGTTTCATCTTCATATTCTCACTATAAGGTGCACAGTGGGCAATGGGGTGGTGGAGAAATAAATGTTTCTCGAATAGATTGAGGAGTGAAGCAACAGATCTCTAAGTTTAAACTTAGCCGAACATTTTGTAAGTTATTTTCATTTTCAGACCTAAGGAGCACGCTTTCAGAATTGACCAGCTACCATGAGCTGCCCCTGGGACTGATATTTTTATAATTCAACAATTTGAGTTCGTCAGACAATCTGTCACAATTCCTCTCCCAGAATGAGAATCAAATGTTAAGTAAGTGTGCACTCTGATTCCCGCGACTGAAACCTTCAACGTGGGAAGAGCACTTTGCCCTGTTTCTTATCTATAAGGGAGTTCTTCAGACAGATTCTCCTTAAGACCAAGGAATTGACTTACAAATTTTCTTTTTTTTTTTTTCTTTAGATGAAGCCTCAAGCTATCCCCCTGGGTAGAGTGCCATGGCATCACAGCTTACAGCAACCTCCAACTCCTGGGCTCAAGTGAGTCTCCTGCCTCAGCCTCCCAAGTAGCTGGGACCACAGGCACCCACCACAATGCCCGGCCATTTTTTGGTTGCAGCCATCATTATTGTTTGGTGGGCCTGGGCTGGGGATTCAAACCCACCACCTTAGGTTTATGTGGCTGGCGCCTAAGCCACTTGAGCCACAGGCGCCGAGCCTACAAATTTTCTTTTGCCGGGCACAGGGGCTTATGCCTGTAATCCTAACACTCTGTGAGGCCGAGGCAGGTAGATTGAGCTCATGAGTTCCAGATCAGCCTGAGCAAAAGTGAGACACCCCCATCTCTGAAAATAGCCGGGTGTCATGGTGGGCACCTGAAGTCCCAGCAACTCAGGAGGCTAAGGCAAGAGGATCACTTGAGCCCAAAGTTTGAGGTTGCTGTGAGCAATAATGCCATGGCACTCAACCCTAGAGCAACAGAGTGAGACTCTGTCTCAAAACAAAAAAAGTAGTCAAATCTATTTTTACTATAGTTGGTTGGGTGATTTTTTTTTTTTAGACACAGCCTTACTTTGTTGTCCTGGGTAGAATGCCATAGTGTCATGGCTTACAGCAAACTCCTGGGCACAACCTGTCCTCTTGCCTCAGCCTCCTGAGTAGCTGGGACTACATATAGGCCACCACAATTGGCTAATTTTCTACTTTTAGTAGAGAAGGGGTCTTGCTCTTGCTCAGGTCTTGAACTCCTGAGCTCAGTGGATCCACCTGTCTCAGCTTCCCAGAATGCTAGGATTACAGGCTTGAGCCACCACACCTTACAGTTTAGTGAACTTTTGCCCACATATATATATATATATATATTTTTTTTTTTTTTTTTCAAACAGAGTTTCACTATGTCACCCTCAGTAGAGTGCTGGGCCATCACAGCTCACAGCAACCTCAAACTCTTGGGCTTAAGCAATTCTCTTGCCTTAGCCTCAAGTAGCTGGGACTAAAGGCACCAAGAAATTTTTTTCTTTTAACTTCAATTATATTCTTGATCTAATTTTGGTTTGGTCCTCCTTCTGTATAGGAACAGATTTCACAGTTATAACATGGTTGGGGATGATATGAGCTGTCCAGGTTGGTGGAGTGGCAGGAAGTGACCCTGGAGGTCCATGGTGAACTCCTTTTTTTTTTTTTTAGAGACAAAGTCTCACTTTATTGCCTTCGGTAGAGTGCTATGGCATCACAGCTCACAGCAACCTCCAACTCCTGGGCTTAGGAGATTCTCTTGCCTTAGCCTCTCGAGTAGCTGGGACTACAGGCACCTACCACAACGCCTGGCTATTTTTGTTGTTGTTGCAGTTTGGCCAGGGCCAGCTTCAATCATGCCACCCCACCCTGTATATGGGGCTGGCACTCCACTCACTGAGCCACAGGCGCCGCCCTGATATTTTTTTTGTTTGTTTAGCAGGCTTCAGCTGGGTTCAAACCTACCAACCCCCGAGCATGTGGCCAGCACTCTAACCACTGAGCTACAGGGGCGAGTCAACTTTTGACCATATTTAAAAAGTCATTTTGGGCCAGATACTGTGGCTCATGCCTATAATACTAGTACTCTGAGAGGCTGAGGCAGGTGGATTCCTTGAGCTCAGAAGTTCAAGACCAGCCTGAGCAAGAGCAAGACCCCATCTCTATTAAAAATAGAAAAACTAGCTGGGTGTCATGGTTGGTACCTGTAGTCCCAGCTACTCAGAAGGATTGCTTGAACCCAACAGTTTGAAGTTGCTATGAGCTATGACGCCAGGGTATTCTACCCAAGGAGACAGATGAGACTAAAATAAAATAGTTGTAAAAGTTTATTTTGGAAAATTAAAAGATTTAATTGCAGAGACCCAGCATTTCTCCACTGTTTTTAACATCTCCAATTACAAGAAGATTGTTTTTGCCACCAGTTTTGAAAATAGGATTTTAAGACTTGAATTTCAGTTTAATTTAATACAGTCTAATCAGGATATTCAGTTGTTTTCTGAAAAGCAGAGCAGTGTCATCTGAAAAGTTGATCCTTTTATGTAAACAAGACATACCTTTGGTTTTTAAGATGTCACGTGTTAATCTCCTATTAGCATTACAAATATTGGAAGTAAAAGGAAATTATTTGGAGAAAGAAGGCTGCTTTATGGAGTTAAAAGAGACTTCATGCAAAAAGATAAATGGCTCAACTTGAAAACGGGCAAAACACTTGAAGGAATATTTCTCATAAAATATATACGAATGTCCAAGAAGTGTATGAAAAGATGCTCAATGTCATTAGACACTAGGGAAATGCAAATCAAAACCACGATGACATATAATTTCACACCCACTGGAATGGTCATAATAAAAAACAAAAGGAAAATTACAGCTGTAGGGAGGATATAGGGAAGCAGAACCTTCCTGTCGTATATTGATAGTGGAAAAGAAAAATGATGCATCCATTGTGGAAAGTGCTTTTGTGGTACCTCAATAAGGTAAATCCCACACTTCACCCAGCAATTCCACTCCTAGGTGTATACCGTAAAGAACGGAATACCCAGCATCCTAGGTGTATACCGTAAAGAAAGGAATACAGGGCTCGGCGCCTATAGCTCAACCGGCTAAGGCACCAGCCACGTACACCTAAGGTGGCGGGTTCGAATCCCCAGCCCGGACCCGCCAAACAACAATGACGGCTGCAACCAAAAAATAGCCGGGCGTTGTGGCGGGCGCCTGT
>CAUYTI010164751.1:0-24221 GCA_963575145.1 Galago senegalensis | reverse complement strand
CCCGGCCCGCCCCCCCGACCCCCACAGCCCGGGTCAGCCCGTGTGACCATCACACCCCCGGTCTGCCCTTGTGTTTATCACAACAATGGTCCGCCCCTCTGACCTTCACAGCCAGGGTCTGCCCTTGTGACCATCACAGCCAGGGTCTGCCTGTGTGACCTTCACAGCCAGGGTCTGCCCGTGTGACCATCACATCCAGGGTCTGCCCGTGTGACCATCATAGCCAGGGTCTGCCCGTGTGACCATCATAGCCAGGGTCCGCCCATCTGACCATCACAACCAGGGTCTGCCCCTGTGACCATCATAGCCAGGGTCTGCCCGTGTGACCATCACAGCCAGGGTCCGCCCATCTGACCATCACAGCCAGGGTCTGCCCCTGTGACCATCATAGCCAGGGTCTGCCCGTGTGACCGCCACAGCCAGGGTCTGCGCGTGTGACTGCCACAGCCAGGGTCTGCCCGTGTGACCATCATAGCCAGGGTCTGCCTATGTGACCGCCACAGCCAGGGTCTGCCCGTGTGACCGCCACAGTCAGGGTCTGCCTGTGTGACCATCACAGCCAGGGTCTGCCCGTGTGACCATCACAGCCAGGGTCTGCAATTTTCAGCATCCACTGGGGATCTTGGAACATGTCCCCTGTGGATAAAGAGAGACTCCTGTACTCTGTGCCAGGCACAGTGTTGTGGGCTCAGTCTCACACAAAAAATGTAAAAATCATTGCAATAAAAATGTAATAGCTGCATAAGTAGAGAGAAGAAAAAATGAGTAAGCCGCTGACACGTGCTCACAGGTGTGCATGTCTGGGTGACAGAAAAGAGAGTGTCAGTGAGATGAGAGGTGCTGAGCAGAATTATTGCTGTTTCTAATACAGCAGTCAGAAAAAGCTTCAGGAAACGACCTGTATTTGAGCAAAGACATGAAATAGACCTACGAGTCCCATGTACATATAATACGGGATATACATTCTGCATTTCAGTCTTTTATGCAGTATTTTCCCCTCAAAGCTGCCTACTAAATTTGGTAACCATTTTTAAAGTGCTCTCTGCTTGGGGGTTTTCTGCTTTCTCTAATAAATTATAAATTTCATGAGGACAGAACCCTGTCTGCCTTGTTCATTGTATTCCCAGCATGTAACAGTGTACCTGATGCCTACAAATTATTCACCATACGTTTATGCAACTTTTATTCAGCGATTACGTATAGTTTCTCACGATTACTGAACCCCAAATTAGAAATCAGAAAGTTACTCTTGAACACAACCAATTCTATCGGAAGGAAATGAAACGCTATTTGTGGAAGTACTTTGCACGGCGACAAACACTTAAAAGGGCAAAGTTAACTGAAATGAGTGGAATTGTCATGCTGCCTCAAGCACCTTTGAGAAGGCCAGGGGACAGGAGTGAATGTCCTGGTGCCCATTCCGGCAGCCCTGTGTGCCCTGTCTTATGTCAGCAGAGAGAAACCACAAAGCCACGAGCCTCTGACATCGGATCTTCCTTCTTCTCTCCAAGAATAAAAGGGAGCAAAAGAGAACCCAGCAAACCTTCCAGACCTACCACTTTCCCTGTGAAAAGATGTCCGTGCCGACATCTGTTGACTGTCTTTCTCCACTCAGTTGGAGATCGTCCTAATTCACTGTAGGACAAGTAATTTTTGATTGAACCCTGGACATGTTGTACTGTGAGACTCTGGTTATTTAAACTTTATTTTAGCTGGCTTTTTTTCTGATGTTGCTCAGAAGGGAGAGGTGAGGTGTCACTTTATTACTGCTAGCTGGGGACAGAAGTTCAGGTTCCGCACGTGGCCTTGTGTGCACCTGAGGCTTCTCATTACTGCCAGGCGGAGTTCAAGTCCTCACCTGCTTTCCCGTGACACCTTGGCGGGGGCAGCCTTGGGGCTCAAGGGGAATGCTAAATATCCTTCCTCTGCCCTGGGCACCTTCTCACACCAGGAGTAAGGAGGGAGAGGGCTGCAGTCCAGGCTCCCCATGTGGTCTCCCCTAACACGCCAGGTAGGGCCTTTCCACTTCTCTGTGAGAACACAAGTTCCAAATCCCTGGCTTCTGGACCCTCCCTCTGCGGGGGACTTGGAGTAACTTGTTGCAACCTCTCGGGATGGAGATCTTGACTTTCCACTTGGTTTTTACTGATGTGGAGCAGACGGGTCACTCTTTCTTTCTTTCCTTCCTTTTGTGGTAGTGTGTGGTGGGAGCAGATAGTCTAAAAGCTTTTCATCTTGCTGGCCTCCCCTATCCTGGCCTTTGGCTAAAGAAAGCAGATTTTACCGGGGCTGCTGCTGTTCTGGTCTATACACACTGGCGTGTGTGTCTATAAGGATTTTCTGAGTGTTCACTTCCTTCAGTTTTAAGAGGGAGACATAAGAGACAAAAAACAACAAGAAAAAAAGAAAAACCAATATGACTCAGCACTGCTGATTCCGTAGGTTCTGAGGTCCCTGGTTCTCTTTGTCTCAGAGAAACTCCTTCTGTGCGTTTTGTATATAACATCCACGATTCTTAGTTGTGATTAGAGGCAGGAAAGGGACACAATGCAGCTACTTTGTAAGGACAAGTCCTTCAATCTTCTTTTTTTCTTTTTTCTATTGAAAAAGAATGGTAACTATGTCTTCTTTTATTTCTCTGATTGGTTTGTAGGTGTTTAATTTTTCTTCTCTAGGTGCCACGTGGTTCTTTGATTTTGACTCTTTGGTTTCTGAGTCGTTGTGTATAGTTAACTATTCTTGGCCTCTGTGGGACCTAGAACACTTGGATCCACACCAGTTCTGGGTTTCTCTGAGACAGCAGGGAGAGCCCCAGGAAGCACAAACTTGCACAAAAAACAGCCCAGCTAGAGACACAACCCGGGCTTTGATTCCATAGCCCTGTGTCCCTTGATGTTCTGGTGAACTGGGCCTGAACATACATGATTCTTAAAAATAGTGCTTGCCTACTTATGGCTTCCTTAAGATGCACTTATTTATTTATTTATTTATTTATTTATTTATTTATTTATTGCAGTTTTGGCCGGGGCCAGGTTTGAACCCACCACCTCTGGTATACGGGGCTGGCACCCTACTCCTCTGAGCCCCAGGTGCCGCCCAAGATGCCCATTTTAACAGGGTTAAGAACACAGACCGTGGAGTCAGGCAGCCTGGTTTCCAGCTTCCTGCTGGGTGACCATGAGAAGTTACCGGGTCCATGTCTCAGCGTATACACCTGTGTCGTGGAGATCACACGAGCACTACCTGCCATACAAACCGCTTCTCTTCCACAGGTCGTAGGAAAAGGAAGGTCATTTTTCCTGGCTGCTTTCCAGACTTTGACCTCAGAGTTCAGAATTTGATCACGGTGTGCTGTGGTACTATTTCTTTCATTTATCCTGCTTAGGGTTCACCCAACTTCTTGACCCTGTAGGCTTAAAAATGTGGTAAGATTAAGTGTGTTAATAAGCTCGCAACACTTATCACAGCGTTGGCCTCTGGAGGACCACAGAAGTATTAGCCCTTGGTATTATTAATGCTAATGTTCCTTCCCTCGAGGCCACACAGAAGGCAGAACAGAAATAAAATGTTCTCCGAACCTGCCCCTCCCGTGGCAAACTGCGTCTTCTAACCTTTTGAGCCTGATCATTCTTATTTAGGGTCCTTTGTGCTTGTTATTTGCGCATTTTTCTTGAATATGTAAGTAGTTCCCTGACGATGCCTGGTTCTGGAATTCTCTCCAGTATGTTTTCTAACTTGTTATTACTAATAAATAACGATCAAAACTTCTTTCTACTTGTAGTAAAGTCTACACTTGACTACTCGGATTCATTCTAGGAGATTTCAGGATTTTTTTATTTCATGTCTTAGTCAATTTCACAGTATCTTTTGCTTCCATGATAAGATTTATTACCCTGCCAAGACCCCTTTCAAAAAACCTCACTTTCTCTGGCCTCTTAGTTTTGATTTCCCACGTAGGTGAAATATCTGTATTCTCTAATTTCTGTGTCCACAGCTCCCCTCGTAATTATCACCTGTCCTTCCTTTGCTCTCTGTTCAGGAAAGCGGCTCATTAATTAACTTTGTTTTATTCCGCTTTCAACATTTGTATCGATAATTTCCGCTGAACAAACAGCTCAAGAATATTTTTAGACATTGGAGCTCCTTTATCATAGAATTGGGCAAATATTTGGTCGTCTTCTGGATAATCCTGTCTTCTTCTGGCCTATCTGTGTTTGTTCTGCACGTAGGTAGGACCCCAGGGTATTTCTCTGCTCAACTCTTTGGAGCTGCAGTCAATACAATGTCTGTGCCTATTTTCTTCTACACTTAACTTTTTAGTAGAGTTGCCATTTCCTGCCTTTTAATGTATCTTTATGATCTTTTAAAAGATGGCGAATCAAATATAACTGGTGTGCTACCTTTTTAACACAGAAATCTCTGAACCGAAGGACAGCAAACTTGTAACTGTTACGCATCCCTGTGAACTGGAGCCTGTGTTTTGAGAAAACTGGACTCAGTTTTCTCATCTCTAAAACAGGAAAGGATGAGTGTGCTAAAATTATTTATAATATTTTTCTGTTGCTAACATCATCCATGTTGGTACTAGCAGGGATGTTTAAATTGTGAGGCAGATGGTAATGAAATTTAACTAATGAAAATTATTAAAATATATACAAATATACACAAATGTATACACAAATGTACTTATACAAATATATCTCTCTCTATAAGCTCAAACTCAGGTAACCCACTGACTACAAAAACTCTACTCAAAAATAAATGTCTACAGCTCAACGCCCATAGCTCAGTGGCTAAGGTGCCAGCCACATACACCAGAGCTGGTGGGTTCGAATCCAGACTGGGCCTGCCAAACAACAATGACAACTACAACCAGAAAAAAAATAGCCAGACATTGTGGCAGCACCTGTAGTCCCAGCTACTTAGGAGGCTGAGGCAAGAGAATCGCTTAAGCCCAAGAGTTTGAAGTTGCTGTGAGCTATGATGCCACAGCTCTCTACCGAGGGTGACATAGTGAGACTCTGTCTCAAAATAAATAAAGAAATAAAATAAATGCCTATGTAAGGTGTAACCGCTCTGATACCATTATACATCTATACTGGAATTGGTAGGAAAGATTCAGGTTGTCTCTTAGCCATCATTGGGTGAGAATTCACAGAAAGCAGGGAAGAAACTAGAGTGATCCATGTGGTAATGGATTACAGCTGAAAATATTATAAGCTGCCCACGGACAGCTTAGTATACACAAATATTCATGGAAGGGCGTCTACAGACAGTGCACACACATATATATCGCTGCTCCGAACACAGTTAAGGCCTGGAATCACAGCACCCCAGGAGCAATGAGCACATCCATCACCCACATCTGGGTTTTTGTTTTGTTTTGTTTTGTTTTGTTAAATCATAGCTGTGTACATTAACGCAATTATAAGGTACAACGTGCTGGTTTTATATACAATTTGAAATACTTTCATCCAACTGGTCAACCTAGCCCTCAATGCATTTTCTTAGTTATTGTGTTAAGACATTTATATTCCACACTAGATCTGGATTTTAATATCCTTCTTCATGAAGTGGAATCACAGCTCCTCAGGGAACCAGGTGATGCCGAGACTGAGGTAGGAAATATCTGTGATAATTTTTAGGACCAAAGAGTAAGGAAGTGCTCAAATAAAAAAACTCAAACATTCCACAAAGACGAGGGACCCCAGAGAAAACGGGCAGCTCCCACTAGTCAAAGCTAGAACAACACAGTATTGGATTACAAGTCACAGTATAAAGTAAATATCTGTGATTCCATATGATGTAAATAAGTTATTGACATCAATAACTTAGGGAAGAGGAGATCCATCTCCCATGCAGAAGAAATCCAAATAGTTCATGCAGGTGCTCTGTCCTCAAATAAGCAGAGCACAGCTTCCCTGCTCCTTGTGTATGAGCTGTGGCTAGTGATCGTCTCTACAGGAGGGAACGGAGGGAAAAGGTCCCTTCAGAGAGGAGAAACTTGGCAAGCACTACCTTAGCCAGATCCAGGGCAACATTCAGCGGGGCCCAGTCATCTCATTGGGTGCCCTTGATGCAGTGTGATGAGAACAGCACTCCGCCTCTGCGGCCTTCCTCCCCAGAACACAAAACCACCCTCTACAAGGGAAAACAGCAGACAATTCCCAACGGAGGAAAATTCTACCAAATGCCTAGTTAGGACTCCTCAGAACTGTCAAGATCATCCCAAACCAGGGAAGTCTGTAAAACTGTCACAGCCACGAGGAAAGTGAGGAGATACAACAATTAGATGTCACATGGGCTCCTGGACCAGAAAAAGGACATTTGCTAAGAAACTAAATAAAAATGAGTAAAGCGTGGACCTTGACTAATAATAACGTATCAGCATTAGTTTGTTAAGGACAACTAGAGTTAGACACCAACGGGAGACGCTGCCAACAGAGAGAGCTGGCTGCGGCATATGTGGGAACACTCTTCATTATTTGTGTCATTTTTTTTCTGCAAACCTAAAACTGTTCTAAACTAAAAATGCCTGCAGGATAAATAAATGGCTACAGGAATGACGAAGTATAGAAAACAAGGATAGAGGCTTCAAAACTTGAGTAATGAAGAAAACGTCGTGGGAAATAGTGTATTTGTTTAGTTTTGAAATATTGACTAGGGTTGTTTCTTCTTTCCTTTTCCCTCGCAAAACCAGATGTAAACAGGAGACAAAAAACTTGGACACTGTGTAACTCAGCCAGCATGTAGCCAATGACATTTAATTTCAGCCAATAGCTTATAATCACAATAATCAGGTGGGGGGCAGTGAGCCAAGCTATTGGAGCAATTTTTCCAATAAAATAATTGCCTTAATTCAGACCAGGGAAATATTTGGGGGAGGAGGGTTAGAGCGGTAAATAGACCCACTGAAATTATTAATTAGTTTTATACAGCCATGGCCAACAGCACAGAAAAACCTGGCTCAGATTAGTGAAACAAACAGACCAAAAGAAGATATGAACAAGCTTGCTCGATTGTGCTGGTTTGATTACAGAACGCTGTATTTTGAATCCCCTTTTGATAGAGAATCATCATAAAACCATGCGTTTGTCATGTGATTGTTAATTGCTGTTTATAATGTAGATGAATGATACATCAACTTTTTAACATTTGTAAATACTTCCCAGTGATCTTATGACACGCCGTTCTTCATTGCGTCTTTTTTAAATATTAAAAGGTATTTTTACATGCTTAATGATTTGTTTTTGCCAATCGAAATGAAAGTTTACTTTCCTTTATTATAATAAAATGTTTATTATCAAAATAAATATATATTTATATATATAATTACAATCCCACGATGATGACTTTTTTAAATATATTGCCCATTAGGCTTCCTTGTTTTTTCATTTTTTGAGCTATAATTGTGACTAACGTATATTCAATATGTATTCTTTTTCCGCTTAACAATTTACCATAAGTATATTCTCATGTTATTTTAAATTTCTGATCATTGCTATCTTAAGTGCTATAAGATATTAAATCAGTTGTTACATTATTATTTACTAATATATTAATCAATTGGATAGTTAGAGATTGTTCAGGGATATTTTGCTCCCCCATGTATGTTTGCTATTTTGGGTGTTTTCTTTTTTTTACAGAGACAGAGTCTTACTTTGTCACCCTCAGTAGAGTGCTGTGGCATCACAGCTCACAGCAACCTCCAGCTCTTGGGCTTCGGTGATTTCTTGCCTCAGCCTCCCAAGTAGCTGGGACTACAGGTGCCCACCACAACACCTGACTATTTTTTGTTGTTGTTGTTGCAGTTTGGCCGGGGCTGGGTTTGAACCCGCCACCCTCGGTATATGGGGCCGGCGCCCTACTCACTGAGCCACAGGCATTGCCTGCCTCCATGTATATTTTGATTCCAGAAGAAAAATCCAAATCCACTATTTTTTTGTACCTCTATGTGAGATCACTATAGCATTATTATTTTTTGTTATTCCAGAAAATTATAGGGGTACAAATGTTTTGATTACAGGAATTTCTTTTGTACCGTTTGAGTCAAAGTTACAAGTGTGCCATCACCTGGGTAGTGTGCATTGCACCTGTGAGGAGTGAGTTACACCCCTGTGCCACCCTCCTACCTGCTTGCTTTCCATCGAGTTTTACCACCAAATGTGCACGTGGGTGTTGATTGGTTAGTTTTGATTTAATATTGAGCATATGTGGTGTTTGTTTGTCCATTCTTGTGATACTTTACTTAGAAAAATGGTCTGCAGTTCCAACCAGGTTGTTACAAAAGTTGACTCCTTTCCTTTTTTTTTTTTTAATTAAATCATAGCTGTGTGGCTCGGTGCCTGTGGCTCAAGTGGCTAAGGTGCCAGCCACATACACCTAAGGTGGTGGGTTCAAATCCAGCCCGGACCCACCAAACAACAATGACGGCTGCAACCAAAAAAATAGCCAGGTGCTGTGGCAGGCACCTGTGGTCCCAGCTACTTGGGAGGCTGAGGCAGGAGACTCGCGTGAGCCCAGGAGTTGGAGGTTGCTGTGAGCTGTGATGCCATGGCACTCTACCCAGGGGGACAGCTTGAGGCTCTATCTCAAAAAAAAAAAAATCATAGCTGTGTACATTAATGCAATCATGGGGTACAATGTTCCAGTTTTACACACAATCTGAAATTATTTCATTAAACTGGTCAACATAGCCTTCACAGCATTTTCTTAGTTATTGTGTTAAGACATTTATATTCTACACCTAGTAAATTTCACGTGGGTGGAGGGAGAGTAATTGGTGGGACCACACCTAGGTGCATCTTACAAAGGTACATGTGAAGGTTACTTTTTTCATGGCTGAGTACTATTCCGAGGCACACATAAACCACATTTTATTAATCCACTCGTGTATTGATGGGCACTTGGGTTGACTCCACATCTTTGTGACTGAATTGTGCTGCAATAAAACATTCATGTGCATGTGTCTTTTTAATAAAGTGACTTTTTTTCATTCAGGTAAATACCCAATACTGGGATTGTTGGATCAAATGGTAGGTTTACTTTTAATTCTCCGAGGTATTTCCATATGACCTTCCGTAGAAGTTGTACGAGTTTGCAGTCCCACCAACAGGGAGTGTTCCTTTCTCTCGGCATCTATGCCAACTTCTGTTGCGTGGGGACTTTTGATGAAACCATTCTCCCTGGAGTTAGGTGATACCTCAGTATGGTTTGATACCTCACTCATTTCCCTGATGATTAGAGATGCTGAGCTTTTTTCATGTTTATTGGCCATTTGTCTATTTTCGTTAAAAAGCTGTTCATGTCTTTTGCCCACTTTCTTCATGGGGTTGTTTGATTTCTTTCTTGCTGATTTGCTTGAGTTCTCCCATTCTGTAGGTTGTCTATTCACTTTATTGATATCTTTGGTGTGCCACAGCCTTTTAATTTAACCAGGTTTCACTTATTAAATTTTGTTGTTGCTGTGATTACATTTGGGGTCTTCATACATTCTCTGCCTAGGCCGATGTTTACAAGGGTTTTTGCAACATTTTATTAGAGAATGTTCATAGTTTCATGCCTGAGGTTTAACTCTGTTATAGCATTCTTACATTTAAAACTCAGAAAGGAAACACCTTGGGTCTAAGCAGCCAAATACGCAGCTCTAAAATATTTAGTTATTAAATATGAAATGTCCAGTTTCCTTAAGGACTGAGTTTGACTGCTGATATCTCTGACATTTCACTTTGACACTTCTTGTTTTATTTTGATTGTGAAGGTCCATCCTTATTCTTTCAAATGTACTTTTTGGCTTGTAATTATTTTTGAAAAAAATTTTTACAGCAATTTTTGTGAAATCAGTAAAAAAATGTGTGTTATTTTCAAGTATGAGTTCCATCGTGGAACCAGTGCAGTGCAGAAAGCTTGAAATAATCAACGATGTGTTTGGGAAGGATGTGGCTAATAAACACAGTGGCCGATAGTTTCCGAAGTTCCGTTCTGGTGATTTGAATCGTGAAAATGAACCATGTGGGTCACCTGAGACCAAGGTGGATAAAGATGAGCTGACAGGTGTAATGGGAGTGGATCCATCTCAACCTGCATGAATTAGCAAGGTTTGACATTACATTGGAGCATTTGAAACCAACTAGCAAGATAAGCTGGGTAGATGGTTCAGCATGAATTAAATGCCTGTCAGAAGAGAAATGGTCTTTCTTTATTGTCACACGTAAAGTTGAACCATTTTACAGTGTGGTGCTACGTGTGATGAAAACTGGATTCTTTTAGACAATCACAAGCATTTGGCACAATGGATGGATAACTTAGATGAAGTGCTAAAACACCATCTAAAATTGAATATTCATCAAAAAAAAGCTAATGGTATCTGTCTGGTGGTCCAGTGCTGCTTTTATTCACTATAGATGCATGAAACCTGGTCAAGAGATGACAGCGGATGTCTACTGCACCCAGCTGGATGACACGATGAAGATGCTTGTGATTAAGCAGCTGAGGTTGGTCAACAGATACAGGCCAGTCCTCCTGCAAGACAATGGTCAACCATGTGCTGTACAAACAGTGCTGCTCCAACTACAGGGGCTGGGCTTGGGAACTAACTCTCTGTCTTCCACCATATTCATTAGTCCTTCTACCAACTAGCTACCACTTCCTCCAGGCGTTGGACCACTCCTTGCAAGGAAAAATGTCTCATTTCTACCAGCTGTGGAAAACACCTTTTGCAATTTCGTCCCCATGTGCTTTCCAGCCTTCTTCACTAATGGCATAAACAAAGCCACCAAGAAGATGGCAAAACTGTGTTGATAGTTTGGGCACATGCTTCGATTTAATAGCACTGACTCTTGTTTGAGATATAATAAACTAAACTTTTGATTCAAAATTGGACATTTCATATTTAATGACCTGATATGAATTTTTTTTTAACTTCACGTTTATTCTGAAGTCTATTCATCTCCATTAGTGCCCCAGAGATGGAGCTCATGATTAGATTAGCCATGTAGTACAGTGGCAAACACTCCGTCCTGGATATGGAGCATGACGGCCTCTGTAAGTCTCGGTTACTGACCTCAGCTTCATTCTCTCACAGGGTGCCGTTCCCCTTGGGAGACCAGTTATCTGAGCAACCTCTAAGTCATGTGCTTATCGAGCCTCCAGAGGTAGGTCCAGGACAGCCTCTGGTGGGAGCAAAAACAAGCATGACAAAAGACTCTCCATCAGGGTCAACAGTTCATGTTCTAGCAAGCCAGAGGGAAGGGCTTTCAAGTTCATAGTTACCTAGGGAAGAAATGTCATAGTACTAAAGATTTGTCTTTTGTTGAGAGATAATGGATTTTGCCTACATATTCTGGCCTCAATGTCCTTTATTTTGCCTCACAGTATGATGGGGATGTTTTCACATGGCTCCTATCGTACCTCTTTGCCAGTTGGGTTCACACTTACAGCTCTTGATGGGACATCAAACATCATAATGGCAACCTGGGTTTGGATATAATAGTCATTTCTCAGGCCACCAAATATATGTCCAGTATATTGAATTTGAAAGGTTGTCAGTATGAACACAGGTAACATCTCAACAACCAAAGTGACCACATAGATCTCAATTCACCAGTTAAGTGACATTTCCCAAATACAGTTTTGCTAGTATGTCTATCAACAACCAATACATGTGGGCAGTGCCTGTGGCTCAAAGGAGTAGGGCGCTGGCCCCATATGCTGGAGGTAGTGGGTTCAAACCCAGCCCCGGCCAAAAAACCCCCAAAAAACCAACCAATACATGTGTAAATAAAACTTAAGGTTTTCCTTGGGTGACCATCATGATGTTTCTTCCAGAAGTTTTTCTGTTTCTTGCCTGACTGAGCCCGAATACATTTTTAAGAAATAATCTCTGTTAGTGATGAAAATAGGACCACTTATAATGCTGAAAATGTCAAATACTGCAGCATGGAAATGTCTTCATATGTCTTCATGATATAGTTTGAAAATAATAAACTATGATTTGAATTAAAAATAATTCTCCAAGTCATAAATGAATATCTAAAGGTTGTATGCATTAATTAACATAACATTTACTGAGAACCTACATGCCAGGTGCTGTACTCAGTGCTATGAATAAAGCAGATAAACATTTCCACATTCAAGGAGCATCTCTCTGTCATTGCCCCAGATGGAGGAACCACTGCCTTCTGAAGGAAGTTGGTAGTTCCAGGAAGTTTATCTCTGCCCAGACCATGAAAACTCTTACATTCTACCCTGAGTCCCCCTCTCTTTACACAGAGTGAGAAGATACTGAGATACCAGAAGAGGAAATCAAGATCTTCCAAAATGACAGAGAAAACCTATGGAACAGAGGACTGACTCTGGGATCAGGGAACAACTTCACAATTCTGTATATCATGGGAGCAGGTTAACATGTTGGCCAGACAGAGGGGAAAGGGGGCAGGAGAGAGAGAAAAGAAAACAGCAAAAGATCTACCATGTAAAGAAGAGGAAAAACAAAGCTTAATCTCGCCAAAATTTGAATGAAAACCAGTTTTAAATCAGAACAAGAGCCGAGTAATGCCAAAGTAGAAGCAAAAGTCAGGTTGCTGGGTTTGTGACTGGTTTGGAACTGGGAAGTTGCTCGGGAATTCTGAATTTTGTGGGGTATTGTGTTGGTAATGGTGGTGATAAACAGTAACCAGCAACAGGGCTACTGGGGGTAAGGGAAGTCTGTGGCAAGCTGAAGGTCAATGCCTTTAATTCAACAAGAGCATTCCCTAATTTAGAGGGGCAGTCCTCTGTTTTACACTGCACTTCAAGGATTAAAAGGAGCCCAGAGCCACAGCTTCGGAATAATTGTGTATCTTATCTGGATGAGAAATAGGAAAAGTCATTTTGGAGCTTGCCCAACATTGTATGGGGAATACAAAAGAACCCCCAGAAGGAAATATCACATTTGCCCAAGTAAGATAGACAAATAAATGGAAAATAAAAAAGAACGAGGATATACGAAAGAGACAAAACATACTGACTGGCGTCCCTTGAACGGGTCATCTATCATCACATCCTTGGAGACATTACTTTGACAATTTGTCACAGTTGAGTTGAAAGAAAGAAAAGAAAAGGACAGATTGTAAAAGAAGGCTCCGGAAAGAGAAAGATAAATAGACTTCCATATAGTCTCCTGTCACTAAATACTAGAGTTTGGCTGGGGTGATGCCAAATGAATTGTGAACTTGGTGAAATGAGAGGAAGTGAAATCAAGGATGGCTATTTGGTTGCAAGGTGCCTATGGATTTCAGCCCAACCACAAATGTGTATTACCCACATAATGTTCCTCTACCAGAAACTCGATGAATACTTGTGGAATTGCGCTCACTGCCCACCATTTGACTCCCTCCCACCACCATCCTTTATATATTAATGTATCAAATATGTGTTTTTGTTGTATGGTAAAGGATCTGCCATCTTAAACGAGGGCAACTCCAATTCCTCCTAGAATTTGAAGTGAACAACTGTGAGTCATGAATAAGTAACTTCTGAGTTGATACCAAGGATCAGTCTTGATCTACATATGGACCCTAATGGAGCAGAGGACTAGTCTGTGAAGGTCTATACCTGTGAAACGTTGAGTGAGGCAAAAGCACTCTGATGTCCCCCTTCAGTGGACTGTTCTTTAAAGGTGACCTCAAACTGAGAAAGACAAGAATGGTTGGCTGGGGCATCGGTGTCATGAGTGCTGAAGAGTGATGTAATCAGTCGATAATACCTGAAAGAAGAGTATTATTCTAGATCCTGAAGGTTGTGACTTAAATTGCACACACACACGCAGTTTTCAGTGACATCGGTCAAAACTTCATGTGAGCAATTGGGAAAGGGACTTGGCTCAGAATTCCAAGAAACCTAACCTGAGGTTTTAAACCACGCTCATTTCTAGGGCTTTGCAATTGATTCAATTTCCAATGAAAATTCTCATTGTCCCTGGTTCCAAACTGAGGGGAGAATTGAATTAGCAAGGAGAAACATTTTATTGGAAAAAAATGACATGACTCCATGGGAACATTTCCGAGGGGCCCCAAAGAGACGGAATCCAAAGGTGCTATTCCCATGATCTGTCGGGTTACCTGGAAACAGATGTTCCCCGTGGCTGTGGTAGTAGGTGGGAGCAAGCAGGGGTGGGAAGATGAGGACAAAGAAACACTCACACCTCCTCTTCTCGCTCTCCCAGCCTCATTTTTTTTTTTTCCTGAAACCAAACTTCAGTTGCTATTTGGCTCAAGGAGAAGAGGACAAAGGAAGTCACAGTGCATTTCCATTTCTGGTCCAGTTTTCAGTCCTGTGTCAGCAGGGCTGAACTTTTGACGGACTTAGCAAAATCCTGGTGGAAGTCTGCTTGGCAAGAGAGAGGAGCTTGTGTTTGGGGGTCAGCCTTCTGCAGCTCTCAATCCACAAGCTGTCTACCTGCTCTAACTAACCCTGTCAGTACTCCCATGGCTACAGAGAGGTAAAACTCCCCTTCTCATCATACAAAAAATTGTATGTACAGCAAGCACCACACAGTCCTTTGTCCGCAACATCCAGGCTGACTACAGGAATTTGTCTGCAACAAAGCAAATAAAAGCTGACCTGTGAGTCAAACGGTGGGTGGACTAAGTGCCCGTACACAATGACTTCTCTGTGACTGACGAATGTCACCATTAGTGGATTATTGGTGTGGTTACATGAAAATAGGTTTTAAAGATAGCATGACTTACAAGTCACCGCCACTGGCAGACTCACCAGAGTGCTTGTCTCTAGGAGATTTGGGGTTGCATTGTAATGTGAAATCTCTTTTTTAAAATTTCTGGTTAATGTGAGGGCACAAACAACCAAATCACAATATTTGAATTTGTTAGGTAGAGTCCCTCCTGTAGCCTTGCCCTATACCCAAAATGTATGACAAACACCCCTACATTACGCCCATTCAGTGGGAGCACACCAACCCCTCCTCCCCTCTTCCTTATTCCCCCTTTCCCCAATTTGAATCGAAATGAATTTTTCTCTTATGTGGGCATGAATTAGATTGTCTGATGGTTTCATACTAGTAATGAGTACATTGGATGTTTGCTTTTCCATTCTTGTAATACTTTACTGAGAAAAATGTATTTCAACTCCATCCAAGTTAATACAAAAGAAGTGAAGCCACCATCATTTTATGGCTGCATAGTATTCTATGATATGCACATACCACAATTCGTTAATCCATTCCAGGTCATTTAGCTGGTTTCTATATCTCGCGATTATAAATTGAGCTGTGATAAACAATCTAGTACATATGTTCTTATGATAAAATGATTTTTTTCTTCTGGATAGCTGCCTTGTAGTGGGATTGTGGAGTCAAAGGGGAGACCTAATTTGTGTTCTTTGAGGATTCTCCATACTTCTTTCCAAAGAGACAGTATTAGTTTGCAGTCCCACCAAAATTATAAGAGTGTTCTTTTTATACATCCAGGCCAGCATCTGCAACTTTGGGATTTTGTAATGTGGGGTAATCTTTTAATTGCCAATTGTTGTGCTTTTTGAAAATGGTGTTCTAAGTCAGAAGCATGCTAAAGAGAATTGCCTGTAGTACAGTCAGCTATTCTCTAAGAGTAGCCAAGAAGAGAGTTTAGGTCTTCTCTGGCTATTCCAGGCCGAGTAATTCGCCTTTGGTTGACATAGTGCTTCCATTGGACTGCACACAAGTTTTGGTATGAAGCCCTCAAAAGCTTTGAAGACATCTAAAACTGGACAAGATTGCCACTGTCACTATGTCTATTCAAGATATGTGATAAGTCCTCCCAAAAGCAATCAGATTAAGAGAAGGAAATCAAGGATATCCCAATGGGGACAGAAGAGGTCAAAACAAAACACTGTTGGTGGAACTGCAAACTAATACAACCTCTGTGGGGATACCTCAAAGAACTAATAATATCACTGTTAGGTGATGTTCTTTCTCACGGGGAGAGAAGGACTGCTTGGCCGCGGGTGCAAGCTCGCTCCTAGAATTGTTTAAAAGCAAGAAACGACTACACGCTCTTAGGTGGCATGTAGCAAAATGTCTTTCTTTTCTACTCCCCTTTATTGGGAGCTAGTCACGTACACCACATTGATCAATAATCCTAACATCCTCATTTCTTATCTTAAACTATAGAAAAGAAAGAAAGTCTGGGAATGTGAGATAGCCATCATAAGATTAGCCTAAACAAAGAAAGTCGGGGAAAGTAAGACTTACTTTGTCTTTGTCTTAAGCTAGCCTCAGGCTATTCCTCTTGGAAGATCTAAAAGAACAATACATTATCTGACTTCTATTGTTAAAGTTAAAGGTTAGGATAAACAGAGGAGTAAAACCTTTTGCTTCTTTCTCTTCTATGTCTAATTGTCCAACAATTAGATTTGTGAACTCATCCTAGAGAAAGTGCTACATATCCCATTGCTGAGTATCACTACAGTCACCAGATGGCCGAGGGGAGTACTTGTAAGGCTCAATGCATTAAAACAGAAGAATGAGATAGCATCACTTAACGCTTATAACCTCAAGTTCTAAAGTCAGACAGACAGATTTGAATGCCACCTCTGTCATTCGCCAGGTTTATAGTTTTATAAACGTTACTTATCACCCTTTAGCCCAATTTCTTCATTTATTAAAGTTATAGAATAACAAACTAGCCTCATAGAGTCTCATGAGGCATGTTAATAAAATGATATAGGTACATGTCTGGGTATGAAGACTGGCACAGAGTATGTGCCCAATAAAATGTTAATGAAAATCATTTTGAATAAAGTATTCAGAGTCTGAAGGAAAGTAAACAAAAGAAAGGATTTATTTTGTGGACAATAGCAGGAAGCTTAGGTATAAGAAATAATATGGAAAAATGCCCAAAGGTATAATGATCATATTATCTGGAAAAAAATCAGTACATATCATTTTTCACTGGGAGAGTTTATTGCTATTGGAGTTGACATAGGAAATCCAAGAAAGATAATCAAGGCAAAAGAGTGTAAATTATATTTATAAAGGAGAAAATTACTTTGCTGAAAGCTATATGAAATTAACATCTTTCCTTGGGTTATAGTTTTGAGTTAGTGCCAACTCTATTTAAAATTTTATAAATTAACTTGGCTCTTTTTCTTCTCTACATTTCTTGCTGTACAGATTTTCATCATTTGATGACTTATTAATATTCCACTGAAAGGACTTACATGGAGAAGAGGTTAAAAGTCAAATAATCCTGACTCAGCAAATAGGTACCAAGAGAAAGAATAAAAAAAAAAAATCACAGCAATTTTTTTCCTTTAGAAAATACACCCTGACAGCAAGGAATTTTGATGTTAGATTTTAGTTATATCTTTAGACACTATGCCTACAACTTGGTTCTGCCACAAGTCCATTTCCCCCTTTTTATGAAATGAAACTTTGGGGGATTATAAACTGTAGATATTGTTCTCTGATCTGGGGATGTAAAGAAGTGAGTAGTATTTAGGAGATAATAAATAAACAAATGTGGTGCCAAGAAGACAAGTGCTCAAAAAAATTAAACACTAATTTTAAGCATAAAAAGGCAAAGGAGCAATTTTGTAGATTTGGTAGTAAAAAAAGTGATCACTGAGGAGATAATTTACAGCTGAGACTTAAATGAGATGAAGGAATTAGCAGCCCAATATTGGAAGGAAGGATATTCTAGGCAGAAAGTATGAAGGCCTTGGACAGGAAGCTGCTTTGAGTGTTTGAAAGACGTAATGAAGTGTGTCCAGGCCAGAGAGCTGTCATGGCAGGGAACTGGTGGCTACTGATCTGGGCTTACTGCGACTGATGCCATTCTCAGCTTGCAGGTATATGGTGTTAGGTCTGAAGGGGGCTTGGCTTTTCACTGCCCTCAGCAGACCGGTGAGGAAGGGGACAGAGTGAACATTCCACTGTGTCCTGGACTAAGAGCTGAGTCCCCCCCCCCATGTGGGATCTGAGCAGAAGGAGTGCCTCAGGGACCACAGACACCTCTGAGAGGCCTTACAGTGACTGCCTCATAAGATGAGGGCAGGAGCAGATTCCTGGCCACCCCATGTCCCAGGCCCACAGCCCTAACCCCTGTGATCCCCATACCACAAGAGTAGTGATGTCTACCTGCCCACACAGTGCCATCAGAGCCACCACCAGCCCAGGCAGCTCCACCTCCACAGTCACCAGGCCATAGTAGGTACCCCTGCCCACACAGCTACATCCCCATAGTAGGTACCCCTGCCCACATAGCTACACCCCCACTGCAGGACACACACCTGGCCTAAGTGGCAAAATCTCTGCAGTTCTGTCTGAGCCTGTGGCCCCACCCACACAGCTCCTCCTTTGCCTCCAGGACCCACCTATGAGACTCCTGCTGAGTCTAAGCCCCTTAACCCCACCTATGAGATTTCAGTGCTGCACCTGATGTCAAACTTCCAGCTCCAAGTCTTCATAATTTCCACTGGGCCCAGAAAATCACCCCAAAGACAAAGATGGTCATCAGATAATGGTCATCAGATTAAGGAAGCAATTCAACAAGAAGACATAACAATCTTAATTTGTCTCAATAATTACCTAACACAGGAGCTTCCAGATTTATAGTACAAATTAACTAGCTGGACGTGGTGGCTCACACCTGTAATCCTCACGTTCTGGGAGGCTGAGGTAGGTGAATTACTTGAGCTCAGGAGTTTGAGACCAGCCTGAGCAAAAGCGAGATCTTGTCTCTAAGAAAAATAGCCGTGAGTTGTGGCAGGAGCCTGTAGTCCCAGGTACTCAGAAGGCTGAGGCAAGACGATCACTTGAGCCCAAGAGTTTGAGGTGGCTATGAGCTATGATACCATGGCACTCTACCTGGGGTGTCAAAATCAGACTCTGTATCAAAAAAAAAATTAACTAGATCTAAGCAAAAAAATAAACAGTAGTATCACAATTGCTAGGGACTGTAATACCTCATTGACAGACCTAGACAGCTCCCTGAAGCAGAAAATCAATATAGTAACACAAGACTTAAATGGGACTCTATAACAAATGGACCTAATAGACATTTACAGGACATTCTATCCCAATGTACTGTATATTCTTCTCATCAGTGCATGGAACATTCTACAAGATTGATCATATCTTAAGCCACAAAGCATGTCTCAACAAGCTCAAAAAAACTGAATTCATACCATATATCCTCTCAAACTACAGTGCAATAAAACTGAAAACCAATTCCAAGAGAAACACTCAAATCTACACAATACCTGGAAATTAAGCAACTTGCTGCTAAAGGATCTTTGGGTCAGTGTTGAAATTAAAATGGAAATTGAAGCTTCCTCAAACTGAATGACAAAGGGAAAATCAAATGACAAACTGCAAAATCTATGGGATACAATAAAAGCCACCCAAAGGGGAAAACCCAGAGTCTTAAATCCCTGCATCAAAGAACAGAAAGATCAATAATTGACAACTTAATGTCAAATCTCAAGGAAGTAGAAAAGGAAGAGGAAACTAAAGCCAGCACAAGAACAGAAATAACACAATTCAGAGCAGAACTAAATGAAAAAAGACACTAAAAAAATACAAAGGATCAATAAACAAAAAGTTGTATGAAAAGATAAATAAAAATCAATATTCTTCTTGCTAGATTAACGAGAAATAGCCTCCATCAGAAATGGAAAATTACAAAAGAAATACAAAATATCATTCTTTAATACTAAGAAAATTTCTACACATCTAAACCAAAAATTGCAGAGGATATAGACGAATTCCTGAAAATACACAACCTCCCAAGACACAATCATGAAAATATAGAAATCCTTAACAGACAAATAATGAGTAGTGAGATTGAAGCAGTAATTAAAAAATCTCTCAACAAAATACAGCCCTGGACTAGATGAATTTATATCCAAATTCTATAAGACATACAAAGAGGTACTCATCCCACAGAAATGATTCCATAACAATGAGCAAGAAGGAATTCTCCTTACTGCCTTCTATGAAGCTAGTATCACCTTGATACCCAAACTAGGAATGTACACACACAGAGACAAGCAAGAACCACAGATCAATATCCCTCACAAATACAGATGCAAAAATCATCAGTAAAATATTAGCAAACTGAATTCAATGGCACATTGAAAAACAATTCACCAAAACAAAGTGGGCTTCATCCCCGGGATGCAAGGGTGTTTCAACATATGCAAATCAATAAATGAGAAACACCATATAAACAGAAGAAAAGCAAAGATCATAGGATTATCTCAATGTATGCAGAGCAAAAATTGACAAAATCCAGTATTCTTTCATGACAAAAACCTACAACAAGCTAGGCACAGAAAGAGCATTTATCAAAATTATAAAAGCCACATATGACAAAACCACAGGATTTGGATATAAATCCATCTAGTCCAGGGCTGTATTTTGTTAAGAACTAGAACAAGTCAAGGTTGTCCACTATCACCATTTGTATTCAACATAGCACTAGAAGGCTCGGTGCCTATAGCTCAACTGGCTAAGGCGTCAGCCACGTACACCTAAGGTGGAAGGTTCGAATCCCCAGCCTGGACCCACCAAACAACAATGACGGCTGCAACCAAAAAATAGCCAGGCGTTGTGGCGGGCACCTGTAGTCCCAGCTACTTGGGAGGCGGAGGCAGGAGACTCACTTGAGCCCAGGAGTTGGAGGTTGCTGTGAGCATGATGCCATAGCACTCTACCCAGGGGGACAGCTTGAGGCTCTGTCTCAAAAAAAAAAAACAACAACAACAAAAAAACATAGCACTAGAAGTCCTAGTCAGAGCAATCAGGCAAGAGAAAGAAATAAAAGGTATTCGAATTGGAAAATAGGAGATCAAACTATCACTTTTTGCCAATGATGTGATCTTGTATCTAGAAAATCCCAAAATCTCCACCAAGAAATTCTTAGTACTGATAGATAAATTCAGCAAAGTCTCAGGTTATAAAACCAATGTACCCCAATCAATAGCATTTCTTTACACTAAATAGCCAAGCTGAGAATGAAATCAAAGACTCACTACTTTCTTCTTAGCTCTATCCATGTAAACACAAAAGAGGTAAAGTCTCCAACTTTAAGGCTGCATAGTATTCCATGGTGTACATAAACCACAATTTATCAATCCATTCAGATTCACAATAGCTAAAAAGGAAATATTAATAAAATACTTAGGAATATATATAACCAAGGAGGTGAAAGACTTCGGCAAGGAGAACTGTGAAACACTGATGAAAGAAACTGCAAATGACACAAACCACCGGAAAAACATTTCATGCTCACGGATTAGTGGAATCAATGTTGTTAAAATGTACATACCATAAAATGATTTACAGATTCAATGTAATCTCCATCAAGATATCAAGTTCATACTTCACAGATCTAGAAAAATAAAATCATTCCAGGCTTCATTTGGAACAACAACAAGAAGCTCGAAGAGACAAAATAATATTAAGCAAAATGAACAAATCTAGAGGCATTTGCATTACCAGATTTCAAACTGTACTATGCACTTATAGTAACAAAACAACATTGTACTGGAATAAAAGTAAAGATGCAGACCAGTGAAACAGAACAGAGAACATAGATATAAACCATCTACCTACAACCAACTCCTCTCTGGCAAAGCAGAAAACAGAACACACTGAGTAAAGGGAGCCTAGTCAATAAATGGTGCTGAGAAAACTGTATAGCCATGCTGAAAAAATGAAACAGGACTCCTATCTCTTGCCATATATAAAAATTAATTCAAGATGGATATAATATTTAAATGTAATGCATGAAACAATAAACCTTTTAGAAGAAAAATAGGAAATACTTTTCTAGACATTGGCCTAAGCAAAGAATTTATGGCCAAGACCCCAAGACAAATATAGCAGCAAAAAAAATGAATAAATAGGACTTGATTAAATTAAAAGGCCCTGAACTGCAAAGGAAATAATCAGTAAACAGCCTATAGAATTGGAGAAAATATTCACAAACTATGCATCCAAAATCTCCGAAGAACCCAAACAAATTAGCGAGAAAAGAACAAACAACCCCCCAAATCTCCAAAGAACCCAAACAAATTAGCAAGAAAAGAATAAACAACCCCATCAAAAAGTGGGCAAAAGACATGAACAGAAGTTTTTCAAAAGAAGATAGACAAATGGCCAACAAACATATGAAAAAACATTTAACATCACTAATCATCAGGGAAAGGCATATTAAAACCACAATGTGATATCACTTCACTCTTGTCAGAATGGTCATTATTAAAAAGTCAATAAACAAGGTGGCACCTGTGACTCAAAGGAGTAGGGCGTCAGCCCCATATAACAGAGGTGGTGGGTTCAAACCTGGCCCCAGCCAAAAAAAAAAAAAGAATCAATACAGAATATAGACGGAAAGAAGCACTTATACACTGTTTATGAGACTGCAAATTAGTAAACCACAATGGAAAACAGTATGAATATATCTGAACGAAATATATATAGACTTAACATTCAACTCAGCAATCCCATCACTGAGTACCTGCCTAAAGGAAAAGAAGTCATTTTATCAAAAAGAACCATGCATTAAAATGTTTATTGCTACACAATTCACAATTACAAAGATGTGGAATCAACCTATGTGCTCACCAATTCACGAGTGGATTAAAACTGCATATATACCCGCATAGAGTCCTACTCAGCCATAAAAGAAATGAAATAATGTCTTTTGCAATATTTCAGATGGACCTGGAGACTGTTATCCCTAAGTAAAGTATCTCTCAGAAAAACAAAAGCAGCACATCTACTGTCTAATAATTTAAAACTAATTGATGGGCACACATGGGCACAGAAAGAAATAAAGGTCACTGGATATTAAGAAGGGAGAAGGGAAAAGAAGAGGAGGGGTAAATACCTGCCTATCAGGTACAATGAACACTATTTTGTTATTGGCACACTGATAACCCTGACTTCAGTATTATAAAAGCTATCTATGTAACAAAATATTTGTATCCCCTTAATGTTTGGAAATAAAAAAATATATTAGTTAAGACTATATACTAATTTGTAGTAATTATGAAGTATAGATACTTAAGTAATTTGTAGTGTATTAAGTTATTGCTATTTGACATAAATTGATCATGATGTGGGAAATTTATAATAGTATTTATCTTATTTTTCCTCTTTTGTCCTTTGTGCTAATATTGTCATATACTTCCTTACTACATATTCTATACATACCACAATATTATTACTTTTTCCTGAAAGCAGTTGTGTTTCAAATAATTTAGAAACAGAAATAAAAATAAGAAAAATACCTTATGTACATACCTAAATGTATGTCATTTCCTCAACACATCAATTCTTTCTATGGATCTAATTTAATTTCTAATTAAAATAATTTTGTCTTCAGTATGAAGAACCTTGTTTATCAGTTGTTTCAGTTCAGTATCCCAGTAAAAACTCATAACAGACTAGGAATAGACGTACACATCCTCAAATGGATAAAGGATATTTAAAAATTCTACCTGGTAATATTATACTTTGTGGTCAATGCTTTACTTTTTCCATCTGTGTTCAACTTGCATTAGAAGGTCTAACAAACACAATTAAGCAAGATAAAATAAACAAGAAGCATTTGGATTAGAAAGAAGTTAGTAAAACTATCTTGACTGGCAGACAATATGATTGTATCAAATTTTCTAAGGAATGTACATAAAAATATAAGACATAATAAATAAATTTAGCAACTTAAAAGATACAGTATCAATATACAAAATCAACAATATTTCTGTGTATTAGCAATAAAAAATTAAAAGTTGAAATTCAAAAAATGCTATCATTTATAATAGCGTTAACAATAGGAAGTACATAAAGACAAATATTGAAAGATTTATATGCTGAAAGTTGCAAAATATTGACGAAAATAATTAATAACTCAAATATATTGAATACTATATCATGGATCATAATTTATAATACAAATTTATTTATAGATTTAATTTAATCCCAATCAAAGTGCAGACATTTTTTCTAGAAATTGACAACCTAATTCCATAGTTTTTATGAAAATTCTATGGTTCCACTAAAAAGTTTTGCAAGAAGGGAGCACAGTAAAATATTTTCACTTCTAGAAGATGGGGGCATATATACTTCTCTCTACTTCTCTCCTTTGGTCCAACTTACATTGACTTTTTTTTTTTTTTTTTTTAAAAGGAGCCAAAATCAAACCCCCGTGGTAGATTGCCAATGCAAAACAAAC
>CAUYTI010164747.1:0-42339 GCA_963575145.1 Galago senegalensis | reverse complement strand
GCCGGCCGCCGGCGGGCCCCCGCGCAGGGTGGGAGGCCGGGAGCAGGCGTGCAGCCTGGCAGGAGGTGATGCCGGGAGCAGGCGTACAGCCTGGCAGGGTGGGATGCCGGGAGCAGGCGTGCATCCTGGCAGGATGGATGCCGGGAGCAGGCCTGCATCCTGGCAGGATGGATGCCGGGAGGAGGCGTGCAGCCTGGCAGGGTGGATGCCGGGAGCAGGCGTGCAGCCTGGCAGGATGTGATGCCGGGAGCAGGCGTACAGCCTAGCAGGGTGTGATGCCGGGAGCAGGCGTACAGCCTGGCAGGGTGGGATGCCGGGAGCAGGCGTGCATCCTGGCAGGATGGATGCAGGGAGCAGGCGTGCAGCCTGGCAGGTGTGATGCCGGGAGCAGGCGTGCATCCTGGCAGGGTGGGATGCCGGGAGCAGGCGTGCATCCTGGCAGGATGGATGCCGGGAGCAGGCGTGCATCCTGGCAGGATGGATGCCGGGAGCAGGCGTGCATCCTGGCAGGATGGATGCCGGGAGGAGGCGTGCAGCCTGGCAGGGTGGATGCCGGGAGCAGGCGTGCAGTCTGGTAGGATGGATGCTGGGAGCCTGGCTAACTGTCCACACACCCCCTCCAACATGGTCCACCTGCCTTTGCTCTGTTGGAACACTCACAAAAAACACACACTCAGAACTCCTTTGTCCATGCTTTTAACATTTCCTGATTTCATCTTCAAAGAAGTTTCATTTATGCACATGTGAAAATCGAATACTACAAAGCAGTTGTTCATGCTCTTGAGTCCCGCTGCTTCAGTAACATCCCATGTAGGAGAGCTGCTGCCTCAGGACAGCTGCTCAAACCCTCAGGACTTCAGGGCCAAGAAAGTAGGGAGAACCCAACACAAAATGTCTTGGAAAAATATTTTATTCTCTTTACTAACGTCTCTTTTGACATTCCATTAACTAAAGATAAGTTACAATAAGAAATACTGTGTTTTCCTATTACTTTCGAGAAGCAGTAACAAAGTAGTTATTTAGAAAAAAGGAGGTCTCTAGGTTTTTTGGAAAAACATTAGAAACGTTATAAAAAATGAAAATCCCATTACAGAGAAAGACGTGATCAGGAGTCAGATTAACATTCAGACAGGCTCTATTCAAATGCCAGGTCTCCATTTCTTTTGGAAGAAACTTAGCCTTTTCTTAGGCTCTTCCAGAAGCCCTCCACCATGAACAAAGGTCCTGATAGCTCATTTCTTTACTGGATACAGAGGTATGATAACAGACCCATGAAGGCTGGGGAAAAAGCCTGAGGATATATGGCTTGACTTTGGAGACAACTATCTTTGAGTTTATTTCAGCCAGGATAAAAGCTTGGAGAGGGTCAAGACAAACAGTGAAAAGAAGAGAATGTTGGACAAAGCCTGTTACCCACTTTGCCAAAACAAGGTCTAAGTGATACCTGGCTGGTACTTCACAAGGCTGAGAAAGCAGCCTGTGTTGTTCCTAAGGCCATATTTTCACTTTGTCCTCTTTTTATTTTTAAGTGCAGCTCTTCACTTTAAAAAAAAAAATTCACCTGGAAGAGAAGAAAGAAACAAAGCATTTAATTCAAATTCTGATTTTTAACATTCCTGAGATAAGTGAACACCCAGACCTCAGGCCAGGTTCACACAGGGCAGACCCTGCATAGGGGGATGCCCTGGCAGTAGGCAGCTGCCTTGCTTTGACTTTGGGACCAGCAGGAAGGGTTGTGCTTTCCTTCCCTTCACCTGTGGGTTCACCAGCAAAAATAAATTCTGTACGTGTCCTCTGCCTTTAGAATTTGTCTTCTAGGTGCTGGACCCACTTACTCTGGGAGCATGTATGTCTTACCTGTGGACACCTTGCCCTAAGAGCAGGTTTTAATAAGGGGCAAAAGGTACTGAGTACTAGCAGATGGAATTCCTTACAAACAATTCAAAATAAAATATTGAGGGATGGCCATTAATCCGACACAAAAGATAACCATATGCCAGATGCTCGTCAGCAAATCTTATCTAAGTATGAATTTGAGGGATGCTTCCGTGAGAAATACCAATACATCGCTAGACATGGTGGCCCACACCTATTATCTCAGCACTTTGGAAGGCTGAGACAGGAGGACTGCTTGAGGCCGGGAGTTTGAGCCCAGCCTGGGCAACATAGTAGGAACCCATCTTTTAAAAAAAAATGAAAAAAAAAAAAAAAACTAGCTGGTGTGGTGGAGCACAGCTGTAGTCCTAGCTACTTGGGAAGCTGAGGCATGATTGTGCCACTGCACTCCAGCCAGTGCAAAAGAGTGAGACCCTGCTGCTAAAAAACAAAACAAAAATAGCAGCACCCATCTTCCCCACCCCTCTCCCCAAAATGACAATAACGATAACTTTCAGCAAATTTTTCATGGCACAGAGAGTGACTTTGCTCTTCTGCTCACTTACCTTCAACTTGGGTTTCTGATCCTGGTCATGTACTTGTCTGGGCTGGCAGCGCTCATCACCGTGGTATAAAGTGTGTAGCTGAAAAGGAGGGGAGGAACTTTTACATACACACCATTTCCCCTAATATGCCAAAGAGGGAGATAAAAACTACCAAGTGCTTCCATAACACTGGGGATCTAGGATAAGACGACAAATAGAGGTCCATTAATGTCAGAATATTTAAAATATTTGGTTGCAGAGTTCAGACAGGCCTATTTTGACAACATCGTGAAAGGGCAAGCTGGAACTTAACATCAGATTCCTCGGAGCTCTATCCTGTGGCAATGAGGGGGAACCCACCCTTGCTCCTCACCCCTGGCTCTATCCTACCCCAAAGGCCCTCATTTGCAGCCACCCCTGGGACTTCTCTTTGACAGGGAGTTCCCAGTGGCCAGCCCGGGAAGAGGATCACTTGGGCCTCAGCAGTGGGTTTGGGGCTGTTCCAGCTGAGAATTCCAGGGTCTTGAGTACTTGGGCCAGAGTCTGGGTGGGCACATGCCCTGGGCCCAGCAGATTCCTTGTACCAAGAGACAGTAACAGGGAAGGGAAGACCAGACTTTGGCCTCTGAAGCCCAAGGACCAAGGTCCATTAATGGATGAAGACTCTACCCTCTGTGCGGAAGCACAGGAGCACACGTGCACACGCGCGCGCGCACACACACACACACACACACACACACACACACGAGACCCCCCTTCCCCTCCTTCTCCCTCTTCTCCCACTGGCCTTGGAAACCAGCTGAGACGCGCCTGGAGCTGGATTGCTTGGCAGGCGGAATTAGTGGTGCTGGTCCCCACAGCTGAGCTGCATGCCCAGCTGGAGACTGCACTACATGTCCGAGCAGGCGCACAGCTTGCCCAAGGGTGACGAGTTCCCTGAGCAGGGTCATGTTCTATTATTCTCCATCACTATTTTAAAACTTTCCCTGAGCCGGGTATGGTGGCTCTTGCCACTAATCCTAGCTCTTTGGAGCGCTGAGGCAGGAGGATCCCCTGAGCTCTAGAGTTCAAGACCAGTCGGAGCAAGAGGGCGACCCCACCTCTACTAAAAATAGTAATCCCAGCTACACTAGGGGCTGAGGCAGAAGATCGCTTACGCCCACGATTTTGACGACGCCACTACACCCTAGGGGTGGGGTGGGAGGGTAAAAGCAAGACTCTCTCAAAAATATATCTATTTTCCCTGGTCATAGCTCTATTCTCCATCACTATTAACGTTTTCCCTACAGCTGACCGCAGCAGAGGGTGGAGTTCTAGCGCAGGTGAGTGTGATTCCGCCGCGCAGCACAAGGGGGCAGCATGGAGCCACCCGCCTTCGCTCCCACAGCTCCGCGCACCCCACACCGACAGCCTCAGCAGAGCCCCACTGAGAGTAAAGGGTTGAGAGTTGGGGTCTTTGTTAATTCTGGCTTCATGGTGACTGTTATTTAAATGCAGTTTTACTTGAGTTCAGTTATACAATAGAGAAAAATGCTACTTGCTAAACTGTTTATAATTTCCAACTATTTTATTTTGATAAAAACCATTTCAGAAGCCATTTAAATATTGATAGCCCTTTAACTCAGGAATCCTACTTCTGGGAACTCAGCCAGGGGGAAATATTCCAATACCGGGAGGAGGCGAGTATACGTTTATTTAGAGTTTTAATAGAGAAAACACTAATTGGAGAATGCTTAACTCAATTATAATATAGAAATTATTTAAAATTATATGGGCTGCTTGGTGAATAGAAAATGCCTTTTAAAATTATAAGGGCTGCTTAAATAGAAAATGCTTTGCTTTAATAACTACAACTATTGCATTACAATATTAATTTTTAAAAGACACATTAGTCAAGTCTATAATTATTTTTGAAACTAAAAACACAAAAATAATTTTCAGCTCTTATTTTTATTTTTTTAAGACAGAGCCTCAAGCTGTCCCCCTGGGTAGAGTGCTGTGCTATCTCAGTTCACAGCAACCTCCAACTCCTGGGCTCAAGCGAGTTTCCTGCCTCAGCCCCCCAAGTATCGGGGACCACAGGCACCCGCCACAACGCCTGGCTATTTTTTGGTTGTAGCCGTCCTTGTTTGGCAGCCCAGGCTGGATTCTAACTTGCCACCTTAGGTGTATGTGGCTGGCGCCTTAGCCACTTGAGCCACAGGCACCAAGCCTAGCCTCTATTTTTAAAGTGAGTATTAGAAGGGTAAATGTGTGTTCCCTGGGATGGGTACAGTCAACGGTGCATTGGAACTGGCTCCTAAAGGCTGGTGAGAGCGAATTAATTATTAAGTATGCAGGAAGTTTATGAGTCAATTGTAAGCCTGAAATTAGCCATGGTGGGAGAATTTACACCATGGAAGTCAACAAATGGCACAAATCAGGGGTTAACTTGTGTTAGTCCCTGGGCCTAACAATGGGCTAGTTTACTAGCACACCACTGGGTATGATTTGTTGCCCAAATGGCTCATTTGTTAGAGTGGTGGAATATTGACTACTTTGTTTTCTGTATGTGGCTGTTTTTAGAATATTGTTTGTGGGATAAATTTTTATTAATTTTTGTATTTATTCTTAAAGGAAAAAAAACTTTCAGAGATATTTTGGTGCAAAGTGAAAAGAAAAATTTCAGTTTTGAAAATACCATTATACCTAAGAAATCTTTTTTTTTTATTTTGTTATTTTATTTGAGACAGAGTCTCACTTTGTAGCCCTCCATAGAGTGCTGGGGTGTTACAGCTCACAGCAACCTCCAACTCTTGGGCTTAGGCAATTCTCTTGCCTCAGCCTCCCAAGTAGCTGGGCCTACAGGCGCCTGCTACAATGCCTAGCTATTTTTTGTTGCAGTTGTCACTGCTGTTTTAGCTGGCCGGGGCCAGGTTTGAACCTGCCACCCTCAATATATGGGGCCGGTGCCCTACCCACTGGGCCACAGGCACCGCCCAATATACCTAAGAAATCTTAAAGCATCCAGGTATCAAAGTTATTCTAGATGTCATCAGGTAAACTACCATTTTGTTTGTTTATATGATCCATATAAAATAGGATCATTCCAAAGGAAAAAAAATCAACTGAGTATTTGAAACTAAAAATCACTTGGTAGGTTTTAAGTATATTAAGCGACTTCTTGAAGAATAGCATTTAATATTCTTGTCTTGGAGAAAGCAGAAGTGAGCATGATGAGAAAGGAGGAAATGCTGGGTTCTGGAATTTCCTGAAGTAGAGGAGGAGATAAAACTGTCTTTACCAGCAGAGGTTTCCTATTTTTGTAAATAAAATCTTCCAAAAGGCATCTGTCCTCCTAATGAGCTAGTTGGAGGTTAGGCAGGCAGGAGTGAGCCCCACTCTGGGGCGACACCTAGTGGAGTCAGTGGTAACTGTGGACCTTCAGAATTTCCTGGGGAGTGGGTGGCCTCTGCCTCTCAGCTCTGAAAGTTCCCTGTGGTGGGTGCAGCCTTGGCCCAGAGCTTCACCTCAGAGAAGTGTGTGGGTAAAATCACAGGCTAGCGACCAGAGGAGCCAGTGCTCACAGGGGGCTACGTGCACTGTGAGGATGCAGGCTACGAAGGGGAATATGACTTAGTGATTAACTGTGGAACAAGGGACAGCACAGTGGAATCTTTTCAGGAAGCTAAAGGAAAACCAGAGGTGCTCAAACTTTAGTTCTGACAGAGTGAGTGAAGGATCATAACCAGTGAAGGCCGTTCACAGCTGCCAGACTGAGACAGGATGAACACAACACTGCCCTCCTTCCCGGTCATTCCATCCCCTGATTTATGACACATTTGTTTCTCTCTCCTCACCACGCCCAAACGGAATGCTAGGCTAGTCCCCCGAGAGCAGAGACCTGGTTTTGTTCACCTTGGGACCCATGGGAGTGTACCCACAGCCAGGCCATAAGGAGCCTCAGATCCCTGCTGGGCCAAAGAGTGTGTGCATGAGTTCACTGTTCCAAGTAGAGATTTATCCCATCACTTACTTGTTATAAACTGGAACAACTGACAAAACCTGCACAGGGAAAAATCATATTACACAGAATATTAAACAGTGGCAGGAAGACAGGTACAATATAGAAAAAGTGTAACTACTTAACACTTAGTAGATCCTGGGATAATTATTACAGCTTTCTTAATCCTTTCTCTTTTTTTCTTTTAAATAATGAGCATAACATTACAATGATGCCTTTTTCTTTTTAATATGAAGAAAAACTTAGGTAGAGATAGATACTTTTTTTTTTAAGAGACAGAATCTTACTTTGTCACCCTCAGTAGAGTACTGTAGTGTCACAGCTCACAGCAACCTCCAGCTCTTGGCCTTAAGCGATTCTCTTGCCTCAGCCTCCTGAGCAGCTGGGACTACAGGCGCCTGCCACAACGCCCCGCTATTTTTTTGTTGCAGTTTGTCCAGGACCAGGTTCAAACCCACCACCCTTGGTATATGGGGCCGGCGCCCTACTCACTGAGCCACAGGCACTGCCCTAAAGATGGATAACTTTAACTTACATCGAAACAAGTTCAGAAAATGTTATCTGACTTTTGAAAAATGTTTTCAACCAACCAGATAAAACTTTAACTCTAACACTTCTATCTGCTGCATTTGTTTGAATAGAGGGAGGAATTTTTTTTTTTTAACCACTATTAACAGACATACCAAGCCTGGTATGGTGGCTCACATCTATGATCCTTGCACTCTGGGAGGCTGAGGCAGGTGGATCGCTTGAGCTCAGGAGTTCGAGACCAGCCTGAGCAAAGTGAGACCCCATCTCTACTAAAAACAGAAAAACTAGCCAGGTATTATGGGCGGCCACCTGCAGTCCCAGTTACTTTGGAGGCTGGATCATCTCAACCAAGTTTGAGGTTGCCGTGAGTTCTGACAACATCATGGCACTCTAGCCAGGGGGACAAAGGAGACTCTCCCAACAAACAAACACAGCAAACATCCGAATAAGCTAGGCATTGTGACAAGTTACCTGAAAAAGCGCCTCCAGGCTGAGGTGTGCCTGCCCAGTGGCATTAAGGGCTTTGATGGTAGGTGTTCTGTAAGGATAAGACAGGAAGCCCCAAGACTGCTATTTGTGGAGGCACAATGCCTCCCAAAGAGGGGGACACTTGCTGCAAACACATGGGGCACGAAGGCCTAGGAGAGGCAGAGGGCTCCTGGAGGCCATGCTGATCCCATCTTTCTAATTATAGAACTTCTACAATTAGAAGGGACAAGGAAAGGCCTCAACTGGTTTATTTATTATTTAAAGGAAATAATTTCCTCCTGAAAAGGTCTTACATAGAAGACTGTGAATCTATAATTTTAGATAATTTTTATAGGGCCTTATAATTTTCTTTTTCCGATGGATGAACAGAGTGAGTCATTTGCAGGGCTGATGGGGGGCTGGAGGGCTCCTGACCCTGGGACCAGGGCAAGTCAACTCTCCCAACTCCCAACCAGGTGCCAAGAGGCTCTGTCCCTGGCTTTCCTCCACACACCCCTGACCACCTCAAGGTTTGGTGAGGGTGCCCGGGCATCTTTCCTAGGGGAAGACAGCACATGGAGGTCTGTCCAGGTCCTGCAGTGGGAGGGGCAGCGCCGACTGGGAAGTGCATGGGACTCTACCTTCGGTCATCATGCTTGGGTGCTGGCTTCCAATGGTCATAATTTGTCTCCACTCGGAACCACCTACAACAGAGTAGGTCATCTTGTCCTATCCAGGGTTACTTAGGACATAGGTAATGAAGAACTATTAAAAACAATTTAAATATAAAATATCCTGTTTCACCAATTAAAAAAAAAAGAATATTTGATATAAAATGACCAGAGCTTTCAATTCTACTCACGCTCCATTCAAAGGATCTAGAGGCCAAATGTCCGCTGGGCCACCTCTGTTCCTTGTGATGACCACTCCCTCTTGGGAGGACGTGCCACCAACAATGTAATAGACGTCAGCAATCAGGGGAGTCTTGGCCAATCTGAAAACAGCTGCTTCAAAGTTTTCTGACTCACTCAGGGTCTGAACAGAAAGATGAGTGTGTGTGAGCAGTGCAGCCCAGGGCAGTGGTCCAACACAAACGGGCCGAAGCATCTTGTCCAGCTATACTAAGCCATGGCTGTCCCCTTAACCTGCCCTGACCTTACTCTCTTGTCATCAGGGCCCCTGAGAAGGAAGAAATCTCAGCTTCCACAGGGAGCCAATAGCAGTGGGAATTTCTGACAAAAGGCAGGAGCTGTTGACAAGTCCTGGGCCCAACCCACCAAACACAGGCTTCAAAGAGAAGTTAGACTGGAGAAAGTGGGGTCTGCAGGGTGAGGAGTTGGGGTGGAACGAGAGTTCTAGATCAGTGGACCAGATCTGCAAAGGCTTCAGGATGACAGCGTGTGTGTTGCACCAGAGCCCTGAGCGTAGCTGCTGTCTGACACCCTGGAGGGCCCACGAATCTTCCCGAGGTCCACAGAATGGATGCCTGAGGGAATCACATCCCCAAATCTTCAGCTTCCACACGTGCTCCTTCCCTGAGCTGATCTGCTCCAGAGCATCCCGTCCCCCTTCACAGTCACCCACCACGTTTTGGAAGTACATCCTATGCTCACCTATGCTAAACACAGTCTGGGCACGTTGTCCAGGGTGGGGGCAGGAACAGAGTCAAACAAAAGAACAGTTCAAAAGATGGGTGTCCGCAAAGCCTCCTTCCTTCAGCCCTGGAACCCCTGGGCCCGCAGCAGGGCTCTGGAGACTGCTCCCTGCCTTTTGCCTCTTGCTGTCAGAGGTGAGGGATTTTGACCTGAGTTGGTTTATTCAGCAAAATTATATAGTCAGATGAAAGGAGTGATGGAATATTTGATTATGTGGCCTATCCCACCCCCAGCACTCAAGAATTCACTGCCCCTGCTAGAGAGCTCAAAGAACAGTGTGGGAGAATGTCACTAAGAGACACAGACGCAGTGGTGACTCGGCGCACCCCGGTCACACAGGCAGGGAAGGCGAGGACCTGATCTGTCTCAGCAAATGGAGAAAATGAGGAGTGACACTAGTGGGTGTGGGGTTTCTTTCTAGGGGAATGCAAATGTTCTGAAACTGACTGTGTGGCAGTTGCCCAACTCTGGGAATACACTAAAAACCAGTCAGCTGCACACTTCAAGTAGGTGAGACCCAGGACGGGAAGTGTGCCTCCATTAAATCCGTATCCACTTCAGGACCCAGCAATTCTACTCCTCAGTACTTACCCAAAAGACACGGACACGCATGTCCACAAAAATACCCGTACAAGAATTTCCACAGCAGCCTTATTCATACGAGGCAAGAAATGGGAACAACCCAAGGTCTATCTACAGGCCACTGTGTAAACTGTCACACGGTCACACAGCTGAATAGTCCTCAGGGATAAAAAGACCGAGTCAGTGACATGGACGGCACTGACGACGCAGAAAAGGTGCTGGAAAGAGTCTGCACTCCATGGTGTTATTTATCTGAATTCTAGAACAGGCAAAACTCACCTGTTTAGATAAACATCAAAGAGTAGTTACCGGGATTGGAAAGGGTGGGAGAGGGGAGGGAGGAGGGAGGGAGTTTTAGAACCAATGGGGGAAAGTGCTGGGGCTTTCCAGGGACTGGGAAATGTCTGGTTTTGTCAGTGGTCACATGGATAAGTCAGTATGTGCAATTCATCTGTGCATTTCACTGTATGTAAATTATATGTAAAATATGTTTTTAAATCATTATGATATAGTATTTAGATTCCAATGGCTACATTTAAATTAATGTTTTATTTTCAAATGTCAATGCTTATAGTACACTGGATTTTCTGCATTTTTTTAATCTTAGGATGAAAAATTTTAGAAGTCATCTTAAAAACGTACGATGGATGCATAGTTTGCCAACATCTTTAGGGAGTACCCACATGAAGTGGTAATCCTTTAGTGGGGCTAGAGGACTCAGAGCAAGGGAAGGAAAAGCCAGAAAGGCTAACGCTGGACAGGGCCAGGTCCCAGCACCAGAGCTGTGCTGCAGGAAGTGGGCTTTGTCTGGTTGATTACAAGTTATAGTCAGCCCCCATGAAAGGGGGTACATTTCAAGACCCCAGTAGAGTCTGAATAGTACCAAACTTGATATATACTATGAAGGAATTTCTTTTTCCTTTACAATGTCGCATATAGAAGAGTCTTTTTTAAAAAAATATATATGTGTATTTTTAGATAGGGGTTCTCACTATGTTGTCCAGACTGGATGTGAACTCCTGTGTTGAAGGAATCCTCCCAGCTCGGCCTCCTGAGTAGCTAAGAATAGAGGTACCTGCCACCCTGCCCAATGCAAACTTGCTCTTACCATAGACCTAGCAACCTCAGCTTGTGGGGTTTTTTCTTTCCTTATTTCACCTTTTCACTTAAAGGAAATACTTCACGGCTTATCTATGGCAAATCTGAATCACCAGCATCACCACTTCGGGCCTTCATTAAGTGAAGTAAGGGTTTCTTGACCACAGACGATGATACCATCTGATGGTGGAGACGTCCACTCAGTGACTAGTGGGCAGGTGTATGGAAAAGGAATGACTCTAAGGGTTCACATCCCAGGCAGTAGGGAGCGGAAAGCTTCAAGAGTTCATCCTGCCACTCAGAGCAGCGTGCAACTTAAAAATCATAAATTGTTTGTTTCTGGAATTTTCCATTTCATGTTTTCCAACTGCAACTGACTGCAGGTAACTGAAACCTCAGATGGAACCGTGGATAAGACGGACTACAGTGGTAGGAGGGGCCTGGAACTCTGCTTGCTTTGACAGGCTCCTGAAAAGCAGATGTTCCTCTTCTTGTAGGCAAAGCTACCTTCTGATGTATTTG
The DNA here is from genome assembly GCA_963575145.1 of Galago senegalensis. NCBI lineage: Eukaryota > Metazoa > Chordata > Mammalia > Primates > Galagidae > Galago > Galago senegalensis. The sequence continues at coordinate 31,060 of CAUYTI010164747.1, read as the reverse complement.
CTTCCCTGATTCAGAGAAAAGAGAGCACATCTGTATCTGTAGAGGAACACAGTGTTGTCTCTTAACTCAGCCATCATGGGAAAAACTAGCCTACACCAAAGATTCTCTTCCTGACTAAACTCCTCTGAGCCAGGGTCCTTTGAGCCCTCTTCTTTACAAGGCCTTAACCTTGGCCTATAAAGCCTTGAACAAACACTAATATGTTTCTAACAGCTTGAAGCCACCTCCCTCAGTTGACTCTGGCCATCCTTAAAGTGCCAGTCCGAGAAAACTCAAGGTCATTAAAAGAATTTGCTGCTTGTGCCAGCCAGCACCTGACCCTCTCCCATCTCTGGGAGGGCAGGAGCTTAACTTCAAAGCTCTGGTCAGCAAACCCAGAGGGTTTCACATGAGCCCCCCTCCCGCTCTTCACTTCCCTGACTGTACCAAGACCCTGCTCATTCCCCTTCACACTCCTCCTCCCCCCTTTAACACACCGGTCTCTCCTGCACCAATGCAAGCTGAGTTCCCTGCACCAAATCTGCCCTCACCGCTCAACTGTGCCTGGCTTTGCTTGTCTTTGATCCTTATAACCAACAAGGTTTATATGCACTTTGCAAACATTTAGATTGGTATTCTTTTCAGGAGCTTCTTACATTAAAAACAATGTTGTTAAGTGACACAGAGCATAGCAACATGCACACGCTGGTTTAGAAGATGAAGTCAGCAGTAAACTACTCACGGTGCGGATGAGCCAGCTGATCGGAGAGTGTCTCTGAAAAAGCGCAGCAATCGCGTTCTCCCACCACCAGCCTTTATCTGCCGAGTGAGTGTACGTGTTACACAGGTGTGTGTATATTCGTGCGTACAACAGATACGTATATTTTCTAACAATATGCAAATACTCACGTTTTGAAAACAGAATCCTTTGTACCTATATACAATGATAATTATGCTAAAGGAACACATTCTATGAATAACTCCAGGCAAAATTACATTACATAGCTATCAAGGGAGGTATCTCAATTTATTGTACATGAACTTTATGGTCACCCTGTATTTGGAAAAGTGGAGGAAATTTGTATCTTCCAGACCTTTCAATTTGATTTGAGCTCACTTTTTTTTTTTAAAGTACATATTTAAACTCATCCCCCTAAATTACTCTCCAAGAACTTTAGAAGTCTCTACAGGAGATTTACTGGCAAAGAAAAATTTTCATTCAAGAAATAAGTCATGGTAACAAAAGAAAAAAATAGACAAATTGGAAATTTAAATTTTTTTAAAATCTCATGCATTAAAAGACAATATCAACAGAGTAAAAAGGCAGCCCACAGAATGCGAGGAAACACCTGCCAGTCATGTAGCAGATGAAGGATTAACGTCCAGAGCAGAAGCAGAGAACGCCTCACACTCAACAGCAACCAAACAAACAGCCAATTCCAGAACAGGGGCGGGGCTGGAATAGACATTTCTCCAATAGGTCAACAAGCACGTGAGCAGAGGTCTGGCATCACTCATCAGTAGAGACCTGCACATCAGAACTACAGTGAGATACCAGCTCACATCCACGAGGAGGAGGGCCATGAGCAAAAAGCCAGAAACTAGTACATCCTAGCGAGGGTGTGGAGAAAGCAGAACGCTCACATACTGTTGGTGGGGATGTAAGATGGTGTAGCTGCTACAGAAAACAGTTTGGTGGTTCATCAAAAAATTAAAGATTGGCTTGGCGCCCATAGTTCAATGGTCTGCTAAACAACAATGACAACAGTAACAAAAACATAGCCAGGCATTATGACAGGCACCTATAGTCCCAGCTACTGGGAGGCTGAGGCAGGAGAATCACTTAAGCCCAAGAGTTGGAGGTTGGTGTGAGCTGTGATGCCAAAGCACTCTACTGAGGGTGATGGAGTGAGACCCTATCTCTAAAAAAAAACCCCCAAATTAAAGATTGGCTGGCTGTGATGGTGCACGAGTGTAATCCTAACACTCTGGGAAGCCAAGGCAAAAGGATTGCTTGAGACCAAGAGTTTGAGATTGCTATGAGCTATGATCCCTGGACGGCACTCTATCCAGGGCAATAGAGTGAGACTCTGTCTCAAAAAAAAAAAAAATTAAAAATTAAAGATCACCAGAACTTTTCCTCCTGTCTAACTCTGTACTCTTTGACCAACTTCTCCCTTTCCCCAACACCTTCTACCCTCACCTGTGATAACCACCATTCTATGCTCTGCTTCTGTGAGTTAGCGGTTTCAGATTTCAGATTTCACATCTAGGTGAATATCCAGCGGTTATGGAGATAGATAGTGATAAGGGACGTAAAACATTAAGAAAGGCCTAGTGGGCTATTTCCATCTCAACCTGACACAACCCCCCTCCACAGAGCAGCTGAAGAGAGAGTTAAAAATATGGACCACATCTGTTTCCTCTGACCACATGGTCAGCGCTCTGTATGCCCGTTTGGTGGGGGCAGCACTGGATAGAACTGAACAGGGATATGGCTTAAAATGTGCATGAGTGTTTTGATTACCTCGCTCATCGCCAGAAACCGTGAACTTGTGCGGGCTCTGACCAGTCCATAATCCTACATAGCCCACGAAAGTGGTTCCGGTGAACGCAACCTGAAATCCAGAGACCAGCGATCATTTCACCATTCCGACCAGAGACACATTAAAATCACCTGTCTGCCCTACAATCTCCCAGATTTTTTCATGTAAGTTCCAACATAATAGAATAAAATTCTGAAATAGCTTTCTACTACAGGCGTTCTTAATCTTGGGAATCCATGGACAGAATTCAATAGATTTGTGGCCTTCGCTGGGAAAAAACGTTCATATTTGTATTTAATAACCTTTAACTGAAATTTCTCTCCTTCTACAATAATCATGCAACAAATCATGCAGTAATAGTTGTGCCTGTGATTCTGTCACGAGTAGAAATCACGGGTTTTTTTCAGATACACAAGGATGGTTGCACATGTCTTAACATAACATCACCACGCTGAAATCACTGCAGCTATCAGACTAACTGCTCAGTCTTACTATTTAATGTAATATTGAAATGGCTATTTTTCAACATAATTGACTTTCACTTTCATGCAGAGTCACACTATGTAGCCCTTGGTAGAGTGCCACGGTGTCATGGCTCACAGCAACCTCAAACTCTTGGGCTCAAGCAATTCTCTTGCCTCAGCCTCCCATGTAGCTGGGACTACAGTTGCCCACCACAATATCCAGCTATTTTTTGGTTGTAGTTGTCATTGTTGTTTGGCAGGCCCGGGCTGGGTTTGAACCTGCTAGCCCTGGTATATGAGGCTGGTGCCCTAAGCCAGGCACTGAGCCTTATTTAATGTATTTATAAAATATTCTTCAGGAAAGAAGTCCATGCTCAAAGGTTAATCAGCCCAGCCTAGAAGCAGCAAATGAAGACTGGTTTAAAAACTTGTTTTGGCCAGCCAGGCTCGGTGGCTAACGCATATAATCCCAGAATTCTGGGAGGCTGAGGTGGATGGATTGCTTGAGCTCAGGAGCTCGAGACCAGCCTGAGCAAAAGCAAGACCCCTATCTCTAAAAATAGCCAGATGTTGTCATGGGCACCTGTAGTCCCAGCTACTTGGGAGGCTGAGACAAGAGGATTGCCTGAGCCCAAGAGTTTGAGGTTGCTGAAAGCTATGATACCACGGCACTCTACCAAGGGTAGGCAAAGTGAGACTGTGTCTCAGAAAAATAAACAAATAAATAAATAAAAACTTGTTTTGGCCAGGCATGGGGAGCTGACGCAGAAAGATCACTTGAAGTCAGGAGTTTGAAACCAGCCTAAGACTCTGTTTCTATAAAAAATAAGGAAAAAAAAATTAGTACCAGGCACAATGGCTCATACCTATAATCCTAGCATTTGAGAGGTCAAGGCAGGAAAATTGCTTAAAGCCAGGTAGTCGAAACCAAGGTAAGCAAGAGTGACACCAAGTCTCCAGAAAAAAAGTAGAAAAACTAGCCAGGCATGGTAGTGCATGCCTGTACTCCCAGCTACTCGGGAGGCTGAGGCAGGAAGATGGCTTGAGCCCAGGAGTTGGAGGTAGCTGATCCTACTGCAATCTATCTGGGACAACAAAGTGAGACCTTATCTCAATTAAAAAATTAAGTCAAAATAAAAAAATTAAAACCTGCTTTAATGTGTTTATAAGAGATAAATACAATATTTTATGAGCGCTATGAAATCCGGAGAAACAAGTAGAACTGTTCATCAACAATAATCACATCTAAATTTTTCATATTTAAAAAATCCTCACAGTTATCTCAGGAGTTATAAGTGTCACCCCCATTTCAGATTAAGGTAATGAGCTCCAGTGATCGCAAGATACCACTGATTACCCGCAGAGAAAAATCAAACTCAGTTATTTCTGATACCAAATTAAAAGACCCTAGAACAGTATTTGACTATTCAGTAAAAGTTAACCAGTATTGTCATATTTTGCGAAATGAATAGGCCTAGGTTAATATTTTCCCCTAGAAAACTTAATCTTATTTCAGTAACCATTTTCACTTAATTATTTATTCTTACTTCATTTGGGTATAAAAATAATTTAAGGTGGTTAAAGTACAAGGGAGAATGCAGTAGCCTCAGTGTTATAAATCATCTTTTCCCCAGGACTTACTGAGGCCCTTCCTCAAATGTTCCTCACATCCATTCATAGCACAAAAGTGGGAATAAGTCTCCCCCACTACTGAAGTTCCTACAAAATGTAATTCCATGGGGAGGAAAAAGTAATTATTTGGTCACCTCGTTCGTATGACGTGCTCATGTTAGTGTCACTCTTGCAGGGCTAAGAAAACTAACATTATGAAAATCAAAAGCAGTCATATTTTCCAATTAAACATAATTATAAATAATAATTATAAGATACAATTTGTAAGATACTTTATCTTTCAGCTCTGGATATTCAGTTTTTATTTCTCAATGTCAGTACCGTCCAATTGTTTCTGCCAAGTCAGTTAACACAAACAAACCCCTGGCAGGGGACTGAGGCTGAGTTCTGGGAAAGAAAACTATTGAGAGGTGGGAAGACTGGGTTCTGGTCCTGCCTCTGCCACGTGTGACATGGGGCAAGCCAGTCTCTGTAAGGCCTGGAGCCCTCATCTAGAAAATGAGGCTGAAAATGCTGATTTGTGTCCACCTCACAGGGGTGCTGGGAGGATCAAATGAGGTCCTATACGTGAAACTACTTTTAAAATAATGAACACTGGCCAAGAATGAGAGATGAATTATTTCGTGGAAAACCTGTTCTTAGCAAAACAATTTCTTGGCCATGAGTTCTGTGCAGAAAGGCAATCCCCAAGTGTGAACTGTCTGAAATCTAGAATCCAGTAATAACCTGTGTGTGAGCACGGAGAGTAAAGCCACCCCCAGAGACTACTTTTCATGGGAGCTCCGGGGAAACAGAAATGAACAAAGCAACAACTGTGAGTGTGTGTTAGTGCGAGCTTTAGTGAGAACAGCTGAAATGATCTGCTTTAATTGCTTCCATTCCTTTATCTACTTAGAAGAATATTTGTTCATTGTAGAATAACGGAGAAAAGCATAAAGTAATAAATTAAAATGATTACAAGAAATAATAATTCAGTAATAATTTAATATCTTAGCAAATCTCCTTTTAGAATTTATTATGCATTTATATTCCATTATTACCACATAAAACATTTTGGAAATCAAATTGTTAAAAGTGGTGAAGTAAAGAATGAAATTGGAAAGGAGAAACTTCTAACTAAATTTACTTTAATTCTGTATTATTTAAATTTTTTGTGAGGAAAAAGTGTTTGTAAAAGAGATGACTAAACGAATACTCAGTAAATGAGTGTCTAGTATTTGTGAATCAACCCCTAAATCCAAAGGACAAAGGAGAGAATCGTCCTTGTCCTTAAAACCAAACTCTGGCTTCTGCTTCACAGCAGTAACATGCTTCGGGTACTCAGTGCATATTGATTTATGCTCTGTCTCTAAAAGTGTACAGTGTTAGTGATGTAACAGCAGCACATATTAGATTATAGTTTTAAAGGAACCATGCTTAAAACAATCTAAGTATGATTTTTTAGGTGAATCATACTTGTAAAATGAAGGATTATTTATTATTTGGTCCCTATATATCAAGTACCCACCACATGCTTTACATGGACTATGTCATCTAACATTTATAAGCATCGTGAACCAGGTTCAGTGGCTCACACCTGTAATCCCAGTACTCTGGGAGGCCAAGGCAGGAGGATTACTTGAGATCAGGAGTGTGAGACCAGCCTAGGCAAAATAGTGAGACTCTATCTTTACCCCAAAAAATCAAAATTAGCTGAGCATGGTGGCACACACATGAGTCCCAGCTACTCAGGAGACTGAGGTAGGAGGATGCTTTGAGCCCTGGAATTTGAGGTTACAGTGAGCTATGATCACACCACTGCATTCCAGCCTGGGCAACAGAGCAAGACCCTAATCTCTAATCAAAATAAATAAACAAGTAACATTTATAACCATCTCAATAAAGTTGTTACAAATCTCTCTGAGCTGTAGTCTGCAAAATGGGTGTGATTTCCCAGATTCACAAAGTATGGTAATCAACAGAAACAAGATTTAAACCCAGGACTGTGCGATTCCCAAAGCTGGAAGGTCCTACCCATTGCACTGCCCAGCCCCTCTCTATTCCAGAAGCAGCCTGAACATGGGAAAGCAAAGAGCTGACTCGGCAAAAATGGAAGATTGATCATACCCCAAAAGAGATTTCCCTAAGAAAAATTAACTGACCTCCTTAAGTAGCTGTCCAAGAATAAAAAAAATGGGCTTGACACCCATAGCTCAGTGATTAGGGTGCCAGCCACATACGAAGTTGGTGGGCTTGAACCTGGAACGGGCCTACTAAACAATTACAACAAAAATTAGCCAGGCGTTGTAGTGGGCACCTATAGTACCAGCTACTTGGGAGGCTGAGGCAAGAGAATCACTTAAGCCCAAGAGTTGGAGATTGCTGTGAGCTGTGATGCCACAGCACTCTACCAAGGGTAACATAATGAAACTCTGTCTCAAAAAAAAAAGAAAAGAATAATAAAATGGGCTTGGTACCTGTAGCTCACTGGTTAGGGCGCCAGCCACATACATCAAGGCTGGCAGGTTTGAACCTGGCCCAGGCCTGCTAAACAACGACAACTACAACAAAAAAATAGCTGGGCGTTGTAGTGGGTGCCTATAATCGCAGCTACTTGGGAGGCTGAAGCCAGAGAGTCATTAAGCCCAAGAGTTTGAAGTTGCTGTGAGCTGTGATGCCACAGCACTCTACCAAGAGTGACAAAGTGAGACTCTTATTATTATTTAATAATAATAAAATGATCCCCTTCTCTACAAGCATAATTTATGTAAACCTCTCTCTCTTGGTTTTGTTTTTCCAGCAGTTTGAAGTTTTTTGTAGCTGACACTGATTACACACTTGAATTAGCAAGCCATCCGAGTGTGCTAACTTGGGTTAACCAGTCTTTGCAAACTCTGTATCTTATACTGTACAGATTATACCTGTCCATTCTTTAAGAATTGTACATCCACGGTCAGCTTGCGTAAGGTATCTCCATAGGGATAATCCAGGTTCCGACCATGGTAAATCTGACCTCTGGAGTCTTGAGCCACAATACTGGTGCAGAACCTAGAAAAGGGAAAGGTCCAAGGCGAATGAATTAAAAAAGGGGAATGAGTTTTAATTTTTAAAGCAAGCCCTCAAAGTAAAATAGTTTGTCTTCATTATAACTGACACATATGGTATTCTCCTTGTATAAGAACATGGATTCTCAATTTAAGATGAAAAACATAACTGGACACAACTCATCTGCGTTCATTCCATGTTCCTAAACCCTTGTCCCAGGCGCACACGGATGACCTGGTGAGCACACTGAGTGAGAATTTCATCCCAAGTCTAAACACTAAGTGAACTGACTCATCTGGGCCCCCGGGACCTCTGAACTCTGCTTGTTCCTCTGCGGGGCAGTAATACTTAACATTATTTAAAGCTAACCCAAGCTCCCCTCTCCATACCATGAATGTCTCAGAGCAACAACAAGGACAGTAAACCTTTGTTCCACAATGTTTCATTTTGTCCCCTGGGGAAAATGGTCAGTTCTTTAAGAATTTAGCACTCTTCCTATCTCTCTTAGAAATCCTTGCACAGGGCTAATAAAAGAAAAGGATTCTTTAAGGACACTGGGTTAGACAGAGTATTTTGAGAAAAAGAGGAGGAGGTTTGTCAAAACATCAAAATATCTATTTATGAAAAAATACTTATACACAGTATGTTCAGTTCTTAGGGAGAAAGCTATGCACATCCACACAAACAAAACTACAGGAAATACTCTGAAGGACTTTCGGGTCATTTCTGAGTAATAAGTTGGTGTTTATTTTGTTCTTTACACTTTTCTGCATTTACTGATTTTCTACAATAATTATATACTACTTTTATAATTAGAAAAAAAGCAAGAGCTAGTTATTTTTGTCTAAGGAAGGAAGCTTGGTTAGGTTTTAATTCCTTCCAATGTGAACTTCAAAGAGTTGAGGACAGGGAGGGGACAGATAGGATAAAGGATGAACTAAAGCAATTTTGTAGAATCTCTCTCAAAGTGATATTTCAAAATTGGCCAGGTCAAAATACTCCAGTGTCCTGCAGAACGTTTTGGTGTGACGTGCACAGCACAAGAGGCAATGAGGAGACCAGTGCTGGACACACGCGTGCCCTTAGCACTCCTCAGCCCCTGACTTTCAGCAAGTTGTCCCCTCTGAGGCTTGGTTTCCACATCACAAAACAGAGGACCCAGTGGCAACCTTCCCCATGGGACTGTGTTCATGGAGTGCCTGGCAACCAGCAGGCTCAATATAGGGTAGCTAGGACATTCTGATTCAAGAAGCCTTACTTTTGCAATGAGAACAAAGCATTTCCTTTGTGGATGCCAGTGGAATCTGAGAGTGCTTTCTATTGTTAAGCAATTCATTAAATACCTTAGTATCAAATCCAAAAGTCAGAATGGGTTTACTGGAACTTTTGGCTGAATCTGGTTGACTCTAACAAATGAGGGTAAAAATGATGAGTGATTTTTCATTGAGAAAGCCGCATGTCAAAATAGGAAACAGTTGGAGACAGGAAGAAGGATGGTAAAATTAACTTAGTTCTCTTGAAACACTTATATTTAGCAGGCCTGAGTCTCATCTGTGTTTGAAGGCACTTTCCGGAAGAGGAAGGCTTTTAGTTCACAGAGCTTCCCAATTTAGGCTGCTTACTGTTCAGAATAATGGCAAGGCCATTAAAGTTTCATTATCCCAAGTGTCTTTGGTTTGTTTTGAGGGGGGCTTGTTTTTTTTTTTTTTTTTCAGCGACAGGGTCTCACACCGTCACCCAGGTTATAGTGAAGTGATGTCATCACAGCTCACTGCAACCTGGGTTCAAGTGATATCCTGCCTCAGCCTCCTGAGTAGCCAGGACTACAGGCATGGGCCACTGAACCTAACTAATTTTTGGGGGGTTTTGCAGAGACAGAGTCTCACTCTTGCTCAGACGTGGTCTTGAACTTCTGTCCTCAAGAGATCATCTTGCTGCAGCACCCCCACAAAGCGCTAGGATTATAGGCATGAGCCACCGCCCCCCCAAGATTTCTTTTTACTCCTTCCTTCCACCCCAGTATCTTTATTTACTCCTTCCTTTCTTTCTTTTTGAGACAGAGTCTCATGCTGTCACCCAGGCTAGAGTGTGACACTCAGGTTTGCTCAGGCTGGCCTCAAACTCCCGACCTCAAGTGATCCCCCCCCTTGGCTTCCCAGACTGCAAGGATTATAGGCCCCAGCCACTGTGCCAGCCTACTTTCATCTTCTTCAGAAGGCAAGAAGCTAGCTCTAAGTATCTACAACATGTCACCAGATCAATGACTAGGCTGGTGTGGTGATTGTTAATAGGAGAAATTGTTAATAGGAGAAAGCAAGTCACCCTTTTCTAAGACCTGTTACTAACCCCATAAATATTTAAGGGTCCCTCTGTACTTTGCCTGGGATCAACCACACTCCACCTGCTCCTATTTCTGGGTACCATGATTTATCACACTAACTAGGTCCAAACATAGGCTGCCATAGGACAGACCGGTGTTCCCTGCACACACACACACCCCCTTGGAAACAGACTTTGAAAAAGCAGTGGGGAGCATCGCCGGCAGTGAGATACACGGAGGGATAAACGCAGGGGACCAGTAAGTGCAGGAAGGACTGGGAGGCCCAGGCAGGAGGACTGCTTGAGTTCTGGAGTTCCAGACCAGATTGAGCAAGAGTGAGACTCCATTTCTACTAAAATAGAAAATTGAGCCGGGCGTTGTGGTGGGCATGTGGAGGCTCATTGAGGCAAGACGATCGCTGGAGGCCAGGAGTTGCTGTGAACTGTGATGCGACCTCACTCCACCCAAGGGGGCAAGACTCTGTCTCAAAAAAAAAAAAAAAGTGCAGGAAGGACCCACTGCAGATACAAAGCTGGAGTGAGACACAGGCTTACTTTCCAAAACTTCCTGAAAAAGTACATTTTGATCAGAGTTTTGAAAGTAAGCTACTCCCTGGATTGGTGGAGAGAGCACAGGGGCTTCAGGTAGAGGAAAACGTCGGTGTTGAGTCAGAGAAGCTGCGCGCGCTCCTCTCCAAGCCCAAGATCTACCCCTCACATTTGCACAGAGAGGCACAGAGAAGTGCTGGGGGCTGCTGGGCAACCGGTCACCACCGTTTTCACCGCGCTGAAACACGGAAACGCCCCCCATCGAGTGCGGCAAGCCCCACGTTAATCCTTGAGCTCAGGGCACTCACGCAGAGGACTCGTAAGCCAGGTTGACCAGGAGGCAGTCGGCCAGGCTGAGGTTGAGGAAGCGGCACATGCCGCGGATCTCGCCAGTGAAGGGCTGCGGCAGGAGGCGCTCCAGCTCCAGGACCACCTTTCCCATCAGCGCGTGCACCCACGTGGGGACTCTGTCCCTAGAAACGTAAAAGCAGCAGGATGCTTGCCCCGCACCAAGGGCGGAGGCGGGCAAAGGTGTGCGTCCCGGGAGGGGGCCACACCCTGGGGGTGAGCGCAGGGTGCCCCTTCTCTCCAGAGGGCTGACGGGCCAGGCGCCGTGTCACACAACCCTTAGCATCCAGGAGGAAAAAGGAAAATTCTCACAGAGGGAGGGCGAATGGGGCTGGTCCGCAAAGAGGAAGGCTCGCGGGGCCCAGGAGGCCTGCACAAGGAAGACGTGGGGTGTGTCCCCTTCTCAGTAGCTGAGCAGCTCGGGAGAAAACCGGGACGCCACCCTGACACGGAATGGCTCAAGGACGGGTGTGCCACCGGAGACGCTGAACTTGAAGAGCGAACCCGCAGAGCCGGATTATCCCCAACTTGGGCGCTGCGGGGAGCAACAGAAATGCCATTCCCGAGAGGGAGCGGAGAAGCAGAGTTTCGGTTTAAAGCACTCGGGGGCAGCAAGCATCTGCGCTTGCGGCGCTCCTACCCCGGCCGCCCGGCTCCCCGCAGACCCCGGCCGGCCCCGGCTCACCCGATGATCTGCACCACCGCGGCGCGCAGCAACTCGCGGTCGTAGGACCGCAGCACCGGCAGCCAGCGCAGCTCGGCAGCCACGTCCAGGCTCACGTTGAAGCGCGGCGGGGCAGTGGGCGCGGCGGCAGCCAGCCCGGGCCCGGCCAGCAGCAGCAGCTGCAGCAGCGCCGGCAGCGGCCCCCGGCCCGCGGCTCGCATGGCCAAGCTCCGACGCCAGAGGTCACAACTCCGACCGCCGCAGCCAGCACAGGCTCCCGGGCCCGCGCGGGAGGAGGCGGGGCGAGGGTGGGGCCTGGCGGGCCAGAGACCGGGCCTAGAGGGCCAGAGGCGGGGCCTAGAAGGCCAGAGACGCGGCCTGCGCACCGCCCGCCTGGCCTGTCACCTGGACCCGGGTGGCGACCCCTGGCCGCTAGCGCGCTGCCGGCTTCCCGCCCATCCTCCCACTCCTATGCCCCCGAGAGCAGCGTGAGCGGCTGCCAGGAGCGGGTTAAGACTTTCGGTAGCCAGGTGTCAGCACAAAGTCCTGTGGTGGCCGGAAGGGGCCTAGAAATCCACCCCTGTCTGCCTCCGTCCATTTCTAAATTCTTCAAGGGTTCATTTGGGTTTTATAACGGCAGGAGAGCTTTTCCTTTTCAACACTCCCCCCTCTTCTGAGTTAAAATTTTGTTTTAAAAAGCTAAAACCTTAGCTAATATTTATGTGCCAAATATTTTTGCTGACACTATTCCATTTAGCTTTCAAATCAAGCCAAGGGCTCGGCGTGAGTGCTCACGGCTATAATCCTAGCACTCTGGGAGGCTGAGGAGGGAGGATCTCCAGAGCTCAGGAGGTGGAGGCCAGCCTCAGCAAGGGTGAGAACCGTCTCTCCTAAAAATATAAAATCTAGCTGGGTGTCCAGGCAGGCACCTGTAGTCCCACATACTGGGGAGGCTGTGGCAAGAGGATGGCTTGAGCCCAGGAGTTTGAGGTGCTACAAGCTCTGATGACACCACAGCACTCTACCCAGAGCAACAGACTTGTCTCAAAAAACAAAACCAACCAACCAAACGACAGCAACAAAACCCAAGCTGAAAGATAAGTTCTACTAAAACATCCCCATTTTCCTGATGAGGAACGTGAGGCTTGGCGAAGGTCACAAAGTTGGTGGCCTCCGGCAGAGCCTTCAAGCCAGGCTGCCTGAACCCAAAGTCTACCGTGGTAATCACTAACTCTGAGGCCTCCTCACTTCCTCTTTGCTTTCCTAGAATCTGGGCGACAGAACACGTGTCTGTCTTAGGAAAATAACTTCAGTAAGAATGGGACATTCTCAATGGTTAGCACAGTTGTCTGGGTAAAATAAGTGTACAGGAGGAGCGTGCAGGCGGGTGCGCAGCGTGACTCCCCAGCACGGGGCTGACGGCTGGTGGTCCAGGATGCTGCGCATGTGCGAAGGACACTTGTCTTAAAAACATTTCTCTAACAGTAGCTTCAAAACTGACATCTCATTTTGTTCTCTTTAAAGGCAATGTACTAGTTTTAAATATATCCACATATTCTTAATACTCTTCCCTTTCAGATGGCCCCTAATTTTCCTCCTCTTGACTGTCGGCTGCCCTCCGTGATTTGTTTCTAATGAAGGAAACAGCAGAAGGGAGGGCGTCTGACTTCCAACACTAATTCACTGAAGACACTGTGGACTCCTCTTTTCTCTCTCTGACATTGTCCACTCCATAGGAAGCTAGTTGTCATGTCCCTAGGACACTTAACAGCCCTGTGAAAATGTCCCTAAGTTAAGGTGACCAGATGTCCTGCTTTTGGCCAGACAGTCCTGATTTTTAACAATTTGTCCTGAGTCCTGTGGCGTTTTAAAAAAGCCCCAATTTTTGGAAAGAATGCAAGACAAGCTAGGGAACGTGGGAGAACAGGAAAGGAATATATGGTTTTCAGCTGCCATGTGGCTATTTCGCCAGGATATGTGTTTTATATTATTTTTGTTAATTTTATTATGTTAAACTTTAATAATAACAAATAATTGTTGAGAACTGATTATCGAGAACTGCTTATCAAAGTTTGTATTGTTGTCAGGCCCCACCCCCCAGGCTCCACCACCCCCTCCTCAATGGTGTCCGGCTTTACCAATGTTAAAATCTGGTCACTATACCCTAAGTGAGGAACTGAAAATTTCCACCAGGATCCAGAGAGGAACTGAGGCTTCCTGCCAATAGCCATGTGAGCTGTCCTTCTTGGAAGTGGATCCTCCTGCCCCAGCTAAGCCACCCACAAATTATTGACCCACAGAAACTGTAAAATTTTGATTGTTAGTCACTGGGTTTTGGAGTAACTTGTCATACAGTAGTACGTAACCAACACAGATTTGAGTAACAAGTGGAATGCTACTATCAGAACTAGCAAAGAAGGTATTGCCTTGGTCTGGCAGTGGGGGGAATCTGGAAGACTTCTGAGGTGCTAGTGAGCACCTACAGCTCCTGGCGGAGAGTTAGCAGAAGAGTGATAGGCTTGAGGGACAGCTGCCAGCAGCAGCAGCTTCAGAAGTGAGGATCTTACTGGAAACAGGAGGCAAGAGGTTCATCTACAGTCATGTGGAAAGTAGAAAAATGTACCTAAGGAACTGACTATTCTAGATTTCCAGGCAAAATGGTAAAGTTGCCACCTGGCTGCTTCTTGCTTACAATAAAACATGAGAGGACAGAAAGAAGCAGATCAAAGTTAAAAAGGATCCATAAATGATTTTGAAAATCCCAGACCCAAAGTATATATAGGAACTTGGCTTATCACAGAGGCGGCATTACCTGTAGGTGGAGATATCTGCAACCTAAGTGACTGACAACACATGCAGAAAAGAGAAAGACCTCCCACAAATCAACAAGTAAGAAGCCCACAGCACTGCAGAAACAAACAAGTAATCTCAGCCTCACCAGCAGGCACTCAAATGCAAATTACAGCAATGATACTACTTCATAAACAAAAGATTCTCCACCATTTTAAGTCTAATAATATTACCCGGACATGGACATAGTAAAATACACACTCACGAGTTGTTGGTCCCAGGAATACAGCACAATTCAGAATTGCCTAGTGAGGGGAAGGAACTCCAAGGTGGTGCACCTAAAAGCCGTGTTCAAAGATGGTTATTGTGGAAGGTTTTTACACAATCAAAGAGTGGGAACAATCTGAATGCACTTCGGTAGGGAAATCATAAGTTGTTGAGGTATGAATAAAAAAAGAAACTATACAATTAAAATGAAAGAATCTTCATTTATTAAGAATCTAATGTTGAGTTATATAGTCAGAAAAGAATGTATGTATACAATGATACTGTTTATATAAAAAATTTAAAGATATTAAACAATACATGCACTATATACACACACATACCCACACACACACGTAGTTAGAAAAAACAACGTAGGAATGGCAGGCCATCAATTTCAAGATGATGGTTATCCCAAAGAAGGAGAGAAATGCATGAGGGGCTTTGGTTATACTCTTAATGTTTTAATTCTTTAAAGAGAAAAAATGGCAAAATATTAACAATAAATAAAATTGGGAGATATTTGTTTCACTGTTTTCTATATTCTATGTATTTCTTACACAACTGCAATGAAAATAAACTATTTCAAATATTTAAAAAGAGGAAGACTCAAGTATCCTTAAAACAAGAAGTTGTGTCAAATATCATTTACTTTTAGTTTCCGTGTGATTCTTTTGAACTTCCCCATTTGTAACATTTCCCCACAATTAGAAGACCCATTTCTGTCTTTAATTTTCTTTTCCTTTGTAGATAAATCTCCTTCTAAATCATCTCTGCTGTTAACTTAAATGTTAAGTTTTGATGTTAACCAGATATTAAGAATGGCAGGTACACCCAAAGTGGATCTTGCTAAGATCTACAAGTGTTGGCTCAGCGGCTGTAGCATAGTGGTTACTGCGCCAACCACATGCACGGAGGCTGGTGGGTTCAAACATAGCTCAGGCCAGCTAAACAACAATGACAACCACAACAAAAAAAGAGCTGGGCATTGTGGCAGGCACCTGTAGTCCCAGCTACTTGGGAGGCTGAGGCAAGAGAATCGCTTAAACCCAAGAGTTGGAGGTTGCTGTGAGCTGTGACACAACAGCACTCTACTGAGGGGGACATAGTAAGACTCTGTCTCAAAAAAAAAAAAAAAGATCTACAAGTGTTTAGACTTTTTCAAGAAGTTTAGAATATTGTTTTATAAGCAATATTACAAAATGTTCAAAGCATAGAAAAAAAAAAGCCTCTCAGCTATATTCGCACCACCCGATTTTATTTATAAAATTATTGTCATAAGAAGTATCATTTTTATATACTGCAAATAAAAAAATCACTGCCATTTTGGGCAGCGCCTGTGGCTCAAAGGAGTAGGGCGCTGGCCCCATATACTGGAGATGGTGGGTTCAAATCTGGCCCTGGCCAAAAACTGCAAAAAAAAAAACCTCACTGCCATTTATACTGTAACACAATGCTTACTAGAATTTTAAAATATATGTATTGAAAGAGCTTTCTTCGGCTGGGCGCCTGTGGCTCAAGCGGCTAAGGCACCAGCCACATACACCTAAGGTGGTGGGTTCGAATCCCCAGCCCGGGCCCGCCAAACAACGATGGCTGCAACCAAAAAATGGCCAGGCGTTGTGGCAGGTGCCTGTGGTCCCAGCTACTTGGGAGGCTGACGCAGGAGACGCGCTTGAGCCCAGAAGTTGGAGGTTGCTGTGAGCATGATGCCACAGCACTCTACCCAGGGGGACAGCTTGAGACTCTGTCTCAAAAAAAAAAAAAAAAAGAAAGAGCTCTCTTCAAGTATTTTGTCAAAGATATTTAAAGATCACCTATTTACTCTTGCACATTTTTTTCCTAGAAAAATTACATCCTTTAACTTGAATGATGCACAAATAAACTGAAAGCATACATAATTCCCCAAAACAGCCATGAATTACTGAAAAAATTTTATATGTACATAGATATTCAACATTTTTATGTATGTAGGGATTAATGAAAAACTTAAATTTTAAAAGTAATCTATTGAACTTTCCAAACTTACAGGTTTGAATTATTCCAGTATTATATTAGGTATACAGTATACTACATATATTATCAATATTGTATTAGTTTATTACATAAGCATATATAATTACAAATATACCTTTTTTATATAGATGTATCAATAGTTTACTGATCAATTTAACAAATACTTGCTTAACTCTTACTCCATGTCTGAAAATGTGCTTTATGTAGAAAGTATAAGACTTATTAGCAAGGCCAGTTTTTGCCTGCCAGGGTTTTCACTCAGGTGCGGGAGCTAAACAGGTGGATCTCAGGAAGATAAAGAGTAGATTGGTGGTCAAGAGAGGCCAACAAGGATGTATGGAGGGGAGCTGAGATGAGCAGAAGTTGACCAATGAATTCACATACATGGTTTGATACAAGAAATAAGACCTATTGCTTGACAGATCATTAGGGTCACTAAACAATAACATGTATTTCAAAATGGCTAGCAGAGAATGATTTAAATGTTTCTAGCTGAAAGACAAGAACAGTATTTAAGACAATGGATATCTCAAGTGCATTGATAAGATCTTTATAAGTTATGTCTGTGTATTAAATTATCACATGCCCTGAAACATGTTTTTTTCTTTAAGTGAAATGAGGCCAGGCACAGTGGCTGCTAGCACTCTAGGAGGCCGAGGTGGGCAGACTGCTTGAGCTCAGGAATTCAAGACCAGTCTGAGCAAGAGAGAGACTTCATCTCTACTCAAAATAGAAAAACTAGCTGAGCGTGATGGCAGCTGCCTGTAGTCCCAGCTACTCCGGAGACTGAGGCAGGAGGACCACTTGAGCCCAAGAGTTTGAGGTTGCTGTGAGCTATGATGATGCCACACACAGCACTCTAGCCAGGGTAACAGAGTAAGACTCTGTCTCAACCCCTCCCAAAACCCCTTTAAATCATTTTATAACCTGCTTTTGAAAATAATAAAATCTTGCATTTTCTTGGACACATTCTTGCCATTGTAATTTATGCTGCAATGACTATTTCCCTATAGATACCCAGTGTTAGACATTGCTAGCTGTCTATACAACTCTGTTTCTCCCTCTTTAAAGCGACAGAAGCCCAGTTGTGTTGGGATGGTTATGGTGACCTAAGATGAGGTCAGTAATCCTGTTTCCTGCTTTCTTGATTCCCTTTGTTGACAGACTGTCTATGTAGCCCACTACCAATTTTAGCCAATGAAGTCTACAGGAAGGCTGGTAAAGAGAATCTGAGAAAGGTTTTGCTCTCCTAGTAAGGGATAGATGTGGCAATGCCACTTTTGCCCCTTCCTGCCACCTTAAACACTGAAGAGGTGTGTATGAAAGCAAGATATCATATCCATTTTACAGAGAGAGAAACTGAGGCAAAGAAACGTTAACTTGCCTGTGGTCATACAGCTGCGTCAGAGCCAGCGTTCTAATCTAGAGTCTGACTTCTATGCGCTCACAATGACAAAGCAGGAAAGGAGCCCAAGATCATGATGGCATCACTGAGCAGCTGAACCCAGGTTGTCAACTGGCCACCTCCAGACTTAACTGACACAAATTCCAATCCAGCTTGAGTATTTTTAGACGGATACTCTGTTACCTGCAGCAAAGCACAGCCACAAACACAGATCTTGCCACGTTTTGGACTTTTTCTTTGACTGGACTCTCAGAAGTGGCTTTTAGTCAAAAGTTATACTACACATTATTTTCCCAAAGAATTGGAATAATATTAACAGCACATTGCTAACAAAAGTGTTGGCAAGAGTCAAAGAGGTTCCCAAATCAAGGATGACTCCAGCACCCAGTCAGTACAGAGGAGAAGAGAGTAATGAAGAAGGCAAGATAAACAATCCTGAGCATTTTCAAACCAATCTCTGCCTTGGTATAAAGCGCATTTATTTGTCTTCTAATTATAAAGAAATTTCACAAGGGTGAGTCTCAGCATCACCTTTATTCCCTATCTCAAAGTTACTTTGTTTCTTGTACAAAAACCCTACACCTGATCCCAACACCAAAGGAAACTACATTTATTATTTGGCATATTTCCTCTTGGCTTTTATTAGTCCTGATTTTCTTTCTTTCTGTTACCAAAGCTGGTCTCAAAGCTGGGATTACAGGTGGGAGCCACTGCACCTGGCCACTTCCTTGTAGGTATTACTGGATTACACTAAAGTGATTTTATATTTTGTTTTTTTCATTTACAATAAGCATTTCCCATTGTAAACAAATTAATGGCTGCATAATATTCTATTGTGTGGATAAATCATAGTTCATCATACTGAGATTGAATGGACCAACCACAAGAGAAGAATCTGCAGGAGGAAACAGATTACTATGGGAGGGGTACCCTACACAAAATAGCAGAAGCTCATGCTATTTAAGCAGTATAAAATTAGCTGTGTTCTCTGCTTTTGTCTCTGTTTTTAAACAAGTGCAGAACAAAGACTCTATACCAGGAAAAGACGAATTATTTTCAGAGAGCCTTCATCTTGTAAGAGAAAAGGCTCTAAGTTACTGTCCTACCTTCTTATTCATATTCAAGATCTTTCTTAAATCTCATAAAGTACATTCCAAAGGTGTGTAAACAATAAATGAAAGAATGTCACTTGGTAGAACTGTATTATCTCTATACAGTTAAAAAGTTAGCTAAAACAGCCTGAGTAAAAGATACTCTAAATAAACATTCTAGTTAAAATGGAGTTGCATTGCAATACTCCATTACAGGCTGTTAATTTTCAGAGAATTAGATTATGAAGAAATAAAAACAAATTTACATAACTATAACTTTTAAAAAATTCTACAAAAATTCTACCACCTTTTACACCATAGCTTTTACTTTTCTGATTCAGGAATATATTTTCTACTGTTGCCCTGGTCATCATAAGCATCAGTTTGTTAGCAAACAGGAATTCTGTCCTCCTGCCAGGTGAACTCCCCAATCCTCAGGAGGCCTCCAGTCCTAGGCTGTGCCTTGACAATAATTTTATATATTTATGGTATACAATGTGATGTGTTGATACATGTATGTATTTTGAAATCACTGAATCAAGATAGTTAATACATCCATCACCACACATACTTTTTTGTGTGACTATGCATTTCTGCTATGTAAGCTGCCTTACATCATAAAGTCCTTTAGCAAATCTTTTTTTTTTCTTTATAAGAGGGAGTCTCACTCTGTTGCCCAGTCTAGAGTGCAGTGGTATGATCACAGCTCATTACAGCCTCATGCTCCTGGGCTCAAGCAATTCACTTGCCCAGCCTCACAAGTAGCTGAACCTACAAACACATGAAACCACATCCAGTTAATTACTTTAATTTTTTGTAAAGATATGATCTCTCTGAGATAGTCTCAAACTCCTGGCCTCCAGTGATCCTCCTGCCTCAGCCTCACAAGTGAATAATCATCAACCGGAATTGGCATAGCCATACACAAAGGGGGGCGTCTCTTCCTCTGTCCCTGCAGCACCTTCCTGGGCTGTCACACTCAATGGACTTGTCAACACTGAAGTGTTATCCTGGCCAGCCAGAAAAATTTTCTGCATTTTTGAATAAAGTTGTTGCATTACAAAAATAAACACTAAGCTCTCAACACTTTAAAAATACCCCCAAATCCAACCTATGGAATGTGGTTAAATCAATTGATTTGCAGACTATTTGCAGATTTATTATTATATTAATCTAAGTTAATAAACTGCCTTTATCTGCAGAATATATAGGAAATGTTGTGTACACATTTCCATTTGTAAATTTATTAGCTGTTTCCTGATCTTCAATATGTAATGAGCATTCACAGGTTTTGGCCTAGGATCCCAAGTGGATTTGGAGTCATTAAAAAATGAACAAAACTTGAAGACTTTGAGAAGGAGCATAAATGTAATTAGTTTGATATTCCTTAGAATAAAAAAAAAGAAACAGTAACAAGTTTCCATGAGGGTCAGCATTTTCTTCATAATCTAAGGAACCAATTTTTTTTTTTTTTTTTGGAGACAGAGTCTCATTTTGTTGCCCTGGGTAGAATGCCGGGGCATCATAGCTCACAACAACATCAAACTCTCAGGCTTGAGTAATCCTCTTACTTCGGCCTCCTGAGTGGCTAGGACTACAGATGTGCTAGTTTTTTTTCTACATTTAGTAGAGATGGGGGTCTCGCTGTTGCTCAGCCTGGTCTCGAACTCCTGAGCTCAAGTGATTTGCCTCAGTGTCCCAAAGTGTTAGCATTAGGAGTGTGAGCCACCATGACTGGCTCTAAGGAACAAAATTCAAATAACAAAAAACAATGATGGGTTGTGTTCTGTGAAACAGTTCAGTCCTTGCTTAAAGAAGATTACCAAGTAAGTTGATCAGGCTACTTTTATTGGCGAGGCTACTTTTATTCTGAAGAATAGAGTGGAGTGGTTATGTTCACTTTTTTAAAATCTAAAAGTGACAAAATAATTTTATTCAATGTCAAAGCTTTCCTAGTTTGAGAAGAACAAATCAAAGGACCTAACGCCAATAGAACTTACTGTTATTTTAGTAAGGATCCCTTCCCACAGTGGTAATGAAACATCTATTATAACAGAAATTTACAGTGTGTTTGGTTATAAAATTAGTTTCACAAATGAATAATAAAAATGATATGCGTATGATGGCTTAAAAAAAAGAATATACCATTAAGAATATACTGCATCTTTCAGTTCTGCACAGAAGCCTGAGGCCACGATGGAACAAGTGTCAGAACACAGGATGGACTTTGGTCCCCTGGCGTCTAAGTGGGGTGGAGAAGTCAGGGGAGAGGATGAAAAGTCCAGGTCTCACCACAATTCACCAGTAAAGCTGTGGACCCTAGCTGCTATGCCATTTTGAACTTTATTCATTTTTCGGACTCAGACACATGAAGAGACACCCAGTTCAAAAAGCGTAAACAGAAAGGGAAGCAGTTTCAGGTCTGAAATACACAAATTTACACTTCCTGTGAGCTATGTGCAGCTTGACTGGCGGCCTGACTAACATCCTAACAGTGATTGGGGGCATCTCAGAGAAACACACAATGTTTCATTCAAATCAAACTGAAATTGGACTCAGAAAGTGAATACAAGAAACTGAAAGGGGAAGACGAAGAAAGATTCTAGAGGCCGCCTTCTGAGTGGGTAGACACTTGACCTTCACTCTAATTTGAAATAAGAGAAAAATTTTTGCATCTACCTCAATATTATCTGAGAAATCCAAGGCAAAAAAAAGGCACCAAACTATTTCCAAGTGGAGAACTGGCATGCGAAGAGACTGTCCCCTGAAACTGAGTAGGTGTGCTCCGGGAAGGGAGAACACCACACACCACTCCTCACACGAGTACCTGTTTGACAACAGAAGCCTTTTAAAGAGACAAAGCAAACAGTGGGCTGAAAATACTCCAGGGTAAAAGAAGGCTGAGGACACCAGAAGAAACGGCAGCTCAAATGATGAATATATTCCAAAATTACTATTTATACTTAAGGCATTTTTAGAAGTGAGGTCTTAACAAAAAAGCCTTTACAGGGCATCCAAAAAAATTTTTAAATCCTTTAAATTACTAAAACCACTAAACAGTCTACCAGAAATCTGTACAGCAGGGACCTGTTTTCAGCAGGTAAGCCTATTTACAAGTAAGAACCTCTTACTCTTGTAACGTCGTCCTGTTTTAAGAGAATATATAACTCCTGTCCCTGCAGAGCTAGTCCATAAGGCCTCAGTGACTCCACAGAAATAGGGAACTAGCTCTGCTAGAGGACAATTTACACTGCACTGTAAACACACACACACACACCTGCCCCACTAGGCTGTGGGTGCCTTGAGGGAAGGGTTATGACCCATTCATTTTGTATCTACACTGACAACACATTGACACTCAACTTTTATGCACAGATGTTAAATGATGTTACAATACCATTGCTATTTACATCGTTAACACTCCCACTATTACCCATTTCCCAAACAAAAACCCCAGCTGATCCACATTTACTATGGTTTTCAGAACACAGGGCTTCTGTACTTTTAATGTAAACAAACATGCTTGACTCACTAATTCTCAAAGTAACAACACAAACTTAGCATTCTCCTTGGGACGGAAACTTGCTTGGAAGTTACTTCATTCTTTTTCTCTTTTTCAAAAGTGCATCCCGCAGTGCCAGCTATAAGATAAGAAGAAAGTATTTAAACATGAGAACTCTTGCATACTCCATTCTACTACTTTGGTTACCTAAAAGAAAGCACAAAGTCAAG
Source organism: Galago senegalensis (assembly GCA_963575145.1). Taxonomy (NCBI): domain Eukaryota; kingdom Metazoa; phylum Chordata; class Mammalia; order Primates; family Galagidae; genus Galago; species Galago senegalensis. The sequence goes on along the minus strand of CAUYTI010164747.1, from coordinate 8,237 downwards.
AAATCATCCTAAAAAACTACGAATGGTAAAATACCCCCCAATATATCAAATCTATATCGAGGTGAGGCCCGCTTACTGCTAAGAAATATGCAAAGCTCTTAACTGCTGCCCCCACTTCACGGGACAAAAGCTCAAGACAGGACCAGCTACAGAACGCAGAGACCAACGCATCACCCATCTCCAGGGGAAAAACACACAGTCTATGCCTGTTAAGATTTTAGAGTTGTGGGTAGATATTTCTAAATTAAAACCGACAGGAAAACAGATTTTTCTTCACACTTGTCTTCTAAGATCACATATATTCCATGAAATGTGGTACATATAGATCATTTAAAGATTTTTAAATGGCATTCAGCATTTACGCAGATTTACAATAAGTATAAATGTACAGTTTGAAACAGAGACTTTATTTGGTTTTCAAATAAAGTTAATATAGTGAATGAACTAAGAATGCCAACCACTAACTCTTTACAATGGCTCAAACACAAAGTCAGTAACTCAGAAACCAAAACCCTGACAACTGTAGTTCAAACAAAATATTCTAGTTAATATGAGCTAATTTTTAACTTATTTAAAATATTAAAGATGATCAAGAGTAAACATAAATTTTTTAAAAAAGGTAACCAAGGCCACTATACAAATCTTACCTATGCGATAGATACGATTCCATTAATTCCCAAGCACAGTTCACTAAACCTCAAACTCCTGGGCTCAAGCCATCTTCCTACCTCAGCCTCCCAAGCAGCTAGGACTTAGGCATGTAGCACATTGCCCAGCTAATTTTTTAAATTTTCTACAGAGATAGTGTCTTTTACCCAGGCAGGTCTCAAATTCTGGGCCTCAAGTGATCCTCCCAGCTCAGCTTTCCAAAGTGCTAGAATTACAGGTATAAGCCACTGCACTCACCCCATCCTACGTTTTTTTTAATCTTTGCTAAAAAGCATATATAAATGTTTACATTGTTTGCATTTTATGACTTTAAGTTATTGACTCTGCCTTTCCCTTGTGCCTGAGTCAGTATGTCTTTGTAGACAGGCAGAATAATGGGATATTGAAGGCAGAAAAAACCTTAAGTTCATTTTAACCTAATCAGACTAAGGAGGTTTTTCCTAGACTCACCATGTCTTATTTTCTCATTTGCAAAATTGGGCTTAATTACAGTACCTGCTCATAGGGTTATATATTGATTAAACAAGTTAATACATAGAAAGCTCCAGAACAGTTGAGTCACATGGCAAGAACTATTCATGTTACTCATGTTGGTTACTCTGCAGCAAAGCACAGGCTACTCTCACAGGTACCCGTCTGTTTCAGATGCTCCCGAGTACATATGAAGCAGGGATATTCCTGCCCCCATCTTTCTAAAGGCTGCCACAAGACGCTCCTCCCCACCACATGCTTCACTCTCCTACTCTAGTCTCCTCCCAACTCACCTCTTTATATTCTACACTTTACAGTAAGACCTCACGTATACTTTTAAACCATGTAAGTCCTTTTGTTTGAGACAGTACAATATCACCGAGGTTAGATGGGGATATGAAGCATGATGCTCCTTTCCATGGGACAGTTTCAGGAATGTTCTACACTTGAGCTGTCCAACACAGAAGCCACCAACTACGCACGGCTACTGGGCATCTGAAATGTGGCTGGCCCAGCCTGAGACATGTAAAGGACATGTAGGATTGCCATTAGTTCAAAAGTAAGAATGCAGAATATTTCATTAATAATTTTTATATTATGTTGAAATGATACTATTTTTGGAAATACTGGGTTAAATAAGGTATATTTTCAAAAATTAATTTCATCTTCCCTTTATTTTCTTATTTTAAAATCATATATATTTCTCTAGCACAGTGCTGGTCTAAAATGAAGGAGCGTAGAGAAAATCAGGAACCAAAGGCTGTATTTTATAACAAGCGAGATCTTGAAGAAAACACAGGGAGGAAAGATACAAATTCTAATAATTTTAGGTTCCAATAGGCAAAAAAACTGGAGAAAAAGAAAAAATACTCTTAAACCAGTAAATGCAAATGCCCAAAGACTCTAGGTTTACCCTTAAATAAAAAACTTCTCAATCTTTGGGACAGATACTTTGCGACTCAGAGGCGTTAACAAGGAACAAAGCAGGGCACCTCCATCCTGCAAAAAAGAGGAAGTGGGGGTGGGGAATGCATCAGTTAACGTGTAGCAAAGTCACATAAAACCGTAAGACAGCAGGGCCCTCAGGACTGGGTGATTACTGTTTCCTTAACCTTGAAATGTTACTAATGGTCAGTAAAGGACAGACAAATAGACTAATGTCAATTAAACCAGAAATTCAAGAGAATGTGGCAAAATTTAGAGTACTTAAAATCTTAAATGAAAGCCAGGTGTGGTGGCTTATACCCATAATCACAGCTACCAGAGAAGTTAAGGCAGGAAGGAGGATCACTTGAGACCAGAAGTTTCAGATGAGCCTAGGCAAATCAGCAAGACTCTATCTATCTACCTACCTATGACAGAGTCTCACTTTGTCACCCTCACTAGAGTGTCATGGTATCAGAACTCACAGCAACCTCAGACTCTTGGGCTCAAGTGATTCTCTTGCCTCAGCCTCCCAAGTAGCTGAGACTACACATGCCCACCACAACACCCGACTTTTTTTTTTTTCAGAGATGGGGTCTCACTCTGGCTTGGGGTTCAGGCTGGAAGACCTTATCTCTTTAAAAAATTAGCTGGGCATAGTGATACACACCTGCAGTCCCGGCTACTTGGGAGGCCAAGGCAGGGAGACAGCCTTAGCACAGGAGTTCAAGGCTGCTGTGAGCTATGAGCACAGTACTGTAGCCCAGCCTGAGTGGCAGAACAAGACCCAGTCTCTTAAAAAAAATAATAACTTAAATGGCACCTTTCCTTTTGCCCCAATTTCAATAACTTCTATCTAAAAATGCTGTCAGCTGGCCAAGTGAGGTGGTTCATGCCCATAATCCTAATACTCTGGAAGACCAAGGTAGAAAGATTACTTGAGCTCAGGAGTGCAAAACCAGCCTGAGCAAAAGCAAGACACATTCCTACTAAAAACAGAAAAATATTACCCAGGGATGGTGGTAGGTGCTTGTAGTCCCAGCTACTTGGGAGGCTCAGGCCAGAGATCACTTGAGCCCAAGAGTTTGAGGTTGCTGTGAGCTATGATATCACAGCACTCTACCAAGGGTAACAAAGAAAAACTGTCTTAAAAAAAAAATAGGGTGGTGCCTGTGGCTCAAAGGAGTAGGGTGCCAACCCCATATACCAGAGGTGGCAGGTTCAAACCCGGCCCCGGCCAAAAACTGCAAAATAAATAAATAAATAAATAAATAAATAAATAAATAAAAATGCTGTCACTTTATTATTTATATGATGTTGTTGGACATGGGTTAGAACCACAAAGGTTAAATAAACAGCCAGGTAGAGTCCACACAGACCCTGCACTGCCCTGGGAAGCTGGCCATTGCATCCCGTCCTGAAGGCTTGTCTTTGGCTCACTAGCCACCTACAAACACTGAGAACAACTAGCTTAGGAGGGGGGACTGCTTAGCCAGGAGCTGATTTCCTGGAGGTTCTTCAGAATGACATTTAGATACACTCTGGTACCCTCCCAGCAGAGGAAGATACAAAAGCCTAAATATCCTTAATACAATGAATTACTGAAATAATCAAACCACCAGCATGGCACAGGATTACTGTCCAAAGGCAATAAACGAATGAAATGAAATTTGAAAGGCCTGTAAACAAGAGGCTTTGCAGAAGGATACACAGGAAGAATGACAATGACAGACTGTTACTTGCTTTTTGAAAAGTACTAGCCACAAAATAGGCATTAAAAATTATTCAATTAATTTTGATAGTGTATTTCATAGGTTAAACACCGGAGGATTTTGTTATTTTATTTTTATGAAACCCAGTCTCACTCCATCATCCCGGTTAGAGTGCAGTAGCATCAACCTCAAACTCCTAGGCTGAAGAGATCCTCCTGCCCCAGCCTCCCAAGTAGCTGCAACTATAGGTGCACACCACCCCACCCACCCAGCTAATTTTTTCTATTTTTGGTTGAGATGGGGTCTTGCTCTTGCTGAGCTGGTCTTGAACTCCTGATCTCAAGTAATCCTCCTACCTCAGCTTCCCAGATGTGAGCCACAGATGCAAGTCACTGTACCCAGCCAAATGTCAGGGAATTTTAACATGGTAGGGACCTCAGAGATGATCTAGCTTGTACTCTTTTACTTTTATAGAGGCGGAAATGGGACTCCCTTCTGGTCACACAGTTGAGTCTCAACCAAATTAGGTGTGGAGTTACAGGCCCTGACCACTTCACACCATTCCCTGCTCTCCAGCAGTGCTCCCATTAACCTCAAGACACACTCAGAAGGCACAACTCCATGGCAAGCGTAAAACAGTCTTTATGGCGCTAGTCTTGCCACCCAGCTTCAAGCGTAGCTCACCTGCTTTTCTCGGAAGGAACGCTTATTTTTTGACCGGACATTCTGGCTATACCGCATCATCATAAAGTTCTTCTGCTTTTTTTTCTCTTTATTTGTGGAGCTGGAAAATGGATTTATTTTTGTTTTCTTCCTTACAAATTCTTTCCGATCTGTCTTTCCAGCCTATCAGCACAAAAAGTTTGACATTTCTTAATAAACAACATACTTCAGAGGACATCTAATCAACACACATATCTCCTCTATGCCACATGCCAAGGACACAAGATAGAACACAGTTCTTGCTCCCTGGGACTCTGCTAAGGGAGCTAAGAGCTGGCCAGGAGTATAATAATGGAGCAAGGGAAGCTCAGTGGAAGAGCTGCCAAGGTCAGTCTGCCAAGGTCAGAGGAGCTTCCCAGAAAGGAAGCCAAATAAGCTGTTGTCTTTGCAGGCCGAGGCCTCCTTGGTGAGGGAAAGTAAGGGCAGGGCAAAGCACTTCAGGAAGTAAGGACACTGTGCACACAGGTGTGGAGGAGAAAGGACAAGGGTCTGTTGTACAGAACAGGGTTCAGTACAAATGGAAGGCAGAGGCTGAGGTGGGGCTCTAAGGAAGGGTGACTAAAACAGGGCACAGAAAGTGAAGCCAGATACGGAGATAGGATAGCCATGAGTCGCCACAGCCCCAGCCAGAGGCAGATGCCTCGGGCTTTTCACTGTGGAGCATAAGCCCTCCCCTGCGTGTCTCTGAGCTCTGAGGATGGACTGTGACACTGCCTCTCCACGCTCTGCCACCTTGTTGCATGGCTACATCCTACATAAAGGTGTTCAAACTCATCTAACTGCGCACCTGCTCCTGTGCACCTCACTCTACATTAACTGCGCCTTTATTTAAAACATTAAGAATAGTGCCCCCCTGTGGCTGTATGCGCTCTGGATGACATTTCATTGCACTGGCTTTCTGTTTAAAGAACCAGGAACAATACACCTCACTCACCATTGCAGTTGCTAATCTTGTCTCCTTATCAGACTTCGGCTTTTTATGAAGGTGTTCAATGTCCCGAAGAGAAAGTAATTCACCCCTGGGGTGAGGGAAAAATACAATAAAATAAAAGTGGAACTCCTTTCCCTAATGCCGTCATCACCACACGAGCAGACGGAAGACCCAGGGGAGGTGCCCTTTTACCTGGTCTCCTCTTCACTGTCTATTTCAACATATTTCCTCTTTTGGGATTTCCCGGGTGCAGCATCAAGCTCTTTCTTCATCTGGGCCAGGCGGATTTTCTGGAAGTCTTCCTGAGTTAAAACTCGACTAGTGCTGACGGCTGCAGCTTTGGCTCTCCGCTCCTCCACCGGCATGCTGTCCAGCTTCCTGGACTTGAAGGCACACACAAAGGCTTCAACAGCTATAGCCCAAGGGCGAGCTTAGCTTAGCCCTTCCAGTGCTACTGATAGTTCCCCAACAAGGCTAAGCACAAACTGCATCTAACAAACACCAGAGTGACAAACTTGTAAGAGGAAATAATTTTGAGACTTACAATTTCTTGCTGTTCTTCATCAGAAGAGTGGTGCACATCAACCCATTCCCCATCAGCCTCCTCCTCGTCATCACTGAGACTGGCACTTTCCCAACCGTCTGCGTGAAACAGCACACACTGTTACTTCTGCCACTCCGTTAATACTGAGCACTTACACAAGCTGAGATAAACCAAGCAACAGGAAAGTATAGCAATGAATTGTGAATTACTCTACTGACCAAGAACTGAGCAGTACTTGTTGTTTAATAAGCTGTAACACTTAAGTTTATTTAAGGAATGGGGAATATGCACTAAGTTTCTGCTGTGACTCAAACCCTTACAACCACTCTCCCTCACTCTCGTGACTACACACAAGAGGAACAGCCTCTCCAGGCCAAGTTACATGCCCTGCGCCACACAGCTAAAAGACAACCTATACTGAAACCAGGAGATTCATGTCTGACACTAGGGCCCATACTCTTTCCACTAAGCTAACGGTGTCCATCAAAAATGACTTGCACATTCATCTTGGCCACACAGTAAGCACCTGACTCGTCTAAGCATGCCTATCCACATGTGAAAAACTAGCACGGTCATTCAGTGAACTGGGCTAGAAGATTCTGGATGTGAAAGAACCCTGTAGAGACCTCAAGAAGAGGTTAGTGGGCTTCTCAATGGGGCCACAACAGCAAGCTTTCCACGTCAGACACCTGTGTCTTTCGGTAGCTTCTATTATTTGTAAGACAACGCCCCAGCTCTGTGGTCTGCCATGCACATAACCACTGATAACTAAGGATCCACCTCTACCTCTGGCCTCCCATCTTGCTATGTCCCCCCCTCAGATGCTATACACTAGTAATTTCCCAAGTCTTTCAGAACACTGCTCACACTTTGCCTGGAAGCTGTCCACTATTCTAGCATCCCTGACTTGCTGGTCACCAGCTTGCTAAAGCCTTTTTTTGGTCTCACTTCTGAGCTGAACCTGACTGCTGTCCTGCCTGTATGCCCAACTCAGGTCATAAATTCCACTGACACTTCTATTCCTCTGCTCTTTATGAAAGGCCTCCAGAGCAGGAATAGTATCATTCATCTTTGCACTGACTGTGGCTGGGTCACAGCTAATGCCAAAAAAGCTTTGCTGAAATAATGAATGGGTGAAGAGGAAGAAGACTTGAGAAAGACGTTATCTTTCTCAAGTGCCAAACGGCATGCCCCTGATTTAGGGGCAGCCACCCTGAAGGACTTGAAAAGCCATCTCCTGTACTGGAATGTAAGCTCCCTAAGAGCAGTAACCGTGCTCCAGTGATGCCCAGGCTGGTAACAGTGCTGAGCACACAGCCATTGCTCAGCGAGCATCTGCTCAATGAATGTCCAAACAGCACAAAAGTTTAAAGGTCAACAAAGATACCACAGGAGTGATTTTGCCCTGAATCATGGCGAAATAAATATGAACCTTCATCATTTTCAGTGTTCTCTTCTTTCTCAACTTCCAGAACTTCTGCTCCTGGAATGTAATCCTTAGCATCTAATTCTCCATATTCTTGTACTCTTGCTTCAATGGAGGCCTCTGTAGGCTTGCCCTAAAGAGAAGAAATTGCTTATAAAAAACTGCTTGGATTGAAAAACCTTAATCATGAAGGTGCCTTCCAGGGTTACGAACTCAGAAGGGAACACCTTAAGAACAGCAGTCGTCAAATGGCAAAGCCAGTCTGCCTCTGTTTCACATCAAAGTAAATTAATCAGCTAGAAATCTGTCCGTTATTTCCTTCTAATCTAGATCAAGAAATTTGTAATTATTAGAGAATAACTGCTCCAATTTTTCTTTTTTCTTGAGACAGGGTGTCACTCTATAGCCTGGGCTAGAGTGCAATGGCATCATCGAAGGTCACCACAACCTCAAACTCTAGAACTCAAGCAATCCTCTTGCTTCAGACCCCAAGTAACTGATTCTACAGGCATGCATCACCATGCCTGGCTAATCTTTGCATTTTTTGTAGAGACAGGGTCTTGCTCTTGCTCAAGCTAGTCTTGAGCTCCTGACCTCAAATAATCTTCCTACCTCTGCCTCTCCAATGCTAGGATTACAGGTGTGAGCCACTGTGCACAGCCTGCTCCAATTTTTTAAGTCTTAAAAATAAAATCTGTTGGCTCGGCGCCTATAGCTCAACCGGCTAAGGCGCCAGCCACATACACCTAAGGTGGCGGGTTCGAATCCCCAGCCCGGACCCGCCAAACAACAATAATGGCTGCAACCAAAAAATAGCCAGGCGTTGTGGCGGGCGCC